>VZTM01038022.1:0-48290 GCA_013400555.1 Jacana jacana
GTTTCCCCTCCCTGTGTCCTTGCTCATGCGGTCGAGTTTCCAGGGAAGAGCTAGTTCCACTGTTAAAGACAGAGGTAAAGTAGGCATTGAGCACCTTAGCCTTTTCCTCAGCATTTGTTACTGTGTTTCTCTCTGCATCCAGTGAAGGAGAGAGATTTTCCTAATCTTCTTTTGTTGATAATGAACTTATAAAAACATTTTTTATTATCCTTAACAGCTGTAGCTAGATTGAGCTCTAGCTGTGCTTTGGCTTTCCTAATTTTCTCCCTGCATATCCTCACTACATCTTTATAGGCTTCACCAGAGACATCACCCCTCTTCCAAAGGTNGCTTCACCAGAGACATCACCCCTCTTCCAAAGGTCATACATTCTCTTTTTGTTTAGAAGCCAAAGATCCCTATCTAGCCAACCCAGTCTCCTTCCCTGCCTGCTAGTTTTCCGGCACATGGGAACAGCCTGCTCCTGTGCCCTTAGGACTTCTCTCTTGAAGTATGTCCAGCCTCCCTGGACTCCTGTATCCTTCAGGGCAGCCTCCCAAGGGATACTGTCAAGCATGGTGGGGGTTTGTTACAGACCCCATAACCAGGATGTAGAGGTTGATGAAATATTCTATAAACAGCTGGCAGGGGTCTTGCGATCACTTGCCCTTGTTTTCATGGGGGACTTCAGCTTCCAAGATGTCCACTGAGAGGGAACAGTCCCGGAGGTTCTCAGAGTGTGTGGAAGACAACTTCCTAACACAGGTGGTGAGAGACCGGCTGCTTGTTAACAGGGAGGTCGTCTTGGGCAGAGCGATTATGAAATCATAGAATTTTCACTTCTTGGAGAAGCAAGGCAGGGAGCAAGTAGAACTGCCACCTCAGACTTCTGAAGGGCAGCTTTGGTCTGTTTACAAGCATGGTTGAGAGTGTCCCTTGGGAGACAGTCCTGAAGAGCACGGGTGCCCAGGAAGGCTGGTCATACTTCAAGGAGGAACTCTTAAAAGCACAGGAGAAAGCCATCCCCAGGTTCTGTAAACTAACAGAAGACCAGCCTGGCTAGATAGAGAGCTTTGGCTGGACCTCAGGAATAAAAGGAGAGTTTACAATCTCTGGAAAAGGGAGTTGGTAGCTTATGAGGTAACTAATGAGGAATACCAAGATGTAGTGAAGCTACACAGGAGGAAAATGAGAAAGGGCGAAAGCTCGAGCAGCACTGACCTTCGCCACTGTGGTTAAAAGTAACAATAGTTTCTTTCAGTACATCAATAGAAAAAGGAAGACTAGGGATAATGGAGGCCCACTGATGAATGAGGTGGGTGCCTTAGTGGTGGAAGACACAGAGAAGGTGGAGCTACTGAATGCCTTCTTTGCTTCCTCCTTCACTGCTAAAATGAATCATGAATTCTAGTCCCTGGAAACAAGGCAAAGATCTTGAGAGTGTAAGATTTTGTCTCTGCAGAGGAGGACTGAATTAGAGACCACTTGGCTAAACTAGACATCCATAAATCCATGGGCCCTGATGGGATATACCTTTGATATACCAATGACCCTGGCTGATGTCATTGCTGGGCTGCTCTCCAACATCTTTGACAGGTCATGGAAAACAGGAGAAGTGCCCGAGGACTGGAGGAAGGCAAACATCACTCCAGTCTTCAAAATGGGCAAGAAGGAGGATCCAGGGAACTACAGGCTGATTAGTCTCACCTCCATTCCTGGGAAGGCAATTGAGTGACTTGTTCTGAATGCCATCGCCAAACATCTTAAAGAACAGCAAATAATTGGAACTGGTCAACATGGATTTACCAAGGGTAAATCATGCTCGACCAATCTGATATACTTCTATGATGTTATAACTGGAAGGCTAGAATAGGGGAGAGAAGCAGATGTCATCTACCTTGACTTCAGCAAGGCTTTTGATACTGTCTCTCATAAGGTCCTCATTAGGAAACTGAGGAAGTGTGAGGGGACAGTGAGGTGGATTGAGAGCTGGCAGTGTGACAGGACTCAGAAGGTTGGAATTAATAGAGCAGTGTCAAGTTGGAGGCCTGTATCCAGCAGTGTCCCCCATGGGTCAATACTCAGTCCAGTCATGTTCAACGTACTCAGTTACCTGAATGAGAGGACCAAGTGTATCCTCAGCACATTCATTGATGATACTAAACTAGGAGGGTTGGCTGACACTCCAGAGAGCTGTGGCACAAGTCATCATGACCTGGACAGGCTGGAGAGCAGGGCAGAGATGAACCTAATGAGGGTCAAGAGCAAGTGTAGGGTCCTGCACCTCGGGAGGAAGAATGCTAGGCACCAATCTAGGTTAGGAACAGACCTGCTGGAAAGCACTTCTGAGGAGAAGGATCTGGGGGTCCCGGTAGATAGTAAACTATCCCTGAGCCAGCAATGTGCCCTTGTAACCAAGAGGACCAATGGAATTCTGGGCTGCATGGGGAAGAGAGTGGCCAGAAGTTTGAGAGCAGTCATTCTCCCTCTCTACTCTGCACTGGTGAGGCCACAACTGTAATACTGCATCCAGTTCTGGCCTCCCTGGTTCAAGAGAGACAGGGAACTACTGGAGAGTCCAGCGTAGGACAACAAAGAGGATTAAGGGGTTGGAGCATCACCCTTATGAGGAAAGGCTGAGAGAGCTGGGATTGTTTAGCCTGGAGAAGAGAAGGCTTATTAATGCCTATAAGTATTTAAAGGGTGGGTTGAAGGAGGATGGAGCCAGACTCTTTTCAGTGGTTTCCAGTGGCAGGACGAGGGGCAATGGGCACAAGCTGGAACATAGGAAGTTCCATTCAAATATGAGGAAAAACTTCTCTATGGTGAGGGTGAAGGAGTCCTGGAACAGGCTGCTCTGAGAAGTTATGGGGTCCCCTTCTCTGGAGACCTACAAGACCCGGCTGGATGCAGTCCTGAGTAATGTGCTCTAGGCAATCCTACTTTAGCAGGGGTGTTGGATTAGATGATCTCTAGAGGTCCCTTCCAGCTCTGGTAATTCCATGATTCTGTGGATCCATGAAAATGTAAGAGATTGCCTGGGTCAGTATTGTTTCTGAATAAAAGAAATTACACCAGTAAGACTTTTCCCCAACAGCATCCAAGCAGCTTCTTTCACTGGACTAAATATGCCAAAATATATAGTAAAATAACCCGCTATCCAACATTTTGATCGGGTAAAACTCTGGATTTTTTATGTACAGTTCCCCACAAACAGAGAATGTCCCTAAATACCCTTGTGCTTTTGAAAACCTCCATTTCATAAAACCTGTTTGCCTCAGTGTCCTCTTAACATCCCCTTCTAACTCTATTTTAAACCTATATTCCAATTTCATCCAAAGTTTAGAAGGAGCATAGTTCTATGACACATTTTCCTAAAATAAACAGAATTGGAAAAAAAAAACACTGAGAAAATAGTCATGATAAAGGAAAAAACCAACTGGAGAATTGTTTTTATGTATAAAGCTGTTGGAAAAGCTGTAAGGCCATCCTTAGAGAGAATAACTAACTTTCCAGTATTCCCAAAGAGATTTTGACACCTGGAGATACTAGTACACTAAATACTATACAAAAATAATGCCTGAACCATTTTTAATTTCTTTGATTTAGTCCCTATGAAGGCCACAAATTTTACTTTTGTTAATGCCATATTGGTGCAGACTGATGGAAGTGAATGTTCTATCTCTTTTTTGTAATTTCTGCGTGTCCTCCCAGTATTTCTACACAGCTGCTACAATAACTAGCAATATCAGATGCCATGAGATCTGAAAAAAAATTCCTGACACTCCAGAAAATAGTGTAATATAATCATAGAATGGTTAGAGTTGGGAGGGACTCTAAAGATCACCCGATTTCAACCCCCTTGCCATGAGCCCACGTTGCTCAAAGCCCCATTCAACCTGGCCTCGAACATTTCCAGGGATGAGACATCCACAGCTTCTCTCCACAGCATGTTCCAGTGCCTCACCACCCTTACAGGAACTAATTTCTTCCTAATAGCTGATCTAAACTTAGCATCTTTCAGCTTATAACTGCTATCCCTTGTCCTATCACTACACAGGAATAGGACAGGAAGAAGATTCCCTAGCTCTGAGGATCTGAGGCATATTGTCTGTTTCAACATAATTGAAAGAGACAACAGGAATTCAGATGTGCAGGCTACAAGCAAGTGCCAGCACAAGTTCTTCTCTTGTTCCATACAATCTAACTTAAAGACACAGCCAGCAATTGGATACGCTATGTATATGTGGGAGAGGGATACATGAAGGATACTGGAGACACCTAAAGAAAGTGAGGGGACTATGTATGTACTGAGGAATTGGGAAGCAGGGGGTATATGTGGAGAAGGAACAATGGAGGCAGTGGGATCAAAAGGGGATAAGGGGCATGTGAAAATCCTGGCTGTGTTCTCCCTGTAGAATGTGAGACCTTGGGCTATCCTAGACTACTCTGCCAAATTAAGACAATGATGTACACGTTCGGACAGTGCCAGAATTCTTCATGTTTTTTCATATATTTGTGCTGAGAGTTTTTCCTCTGAGATGGGAAGAAAATGCCAACAAGACAGAGGGTAGAAAAAATCTCCAATGCTTGACTATCTTTCAGCATCTGAACACTACTGAATTTTGAACTGCTCAGAATTATATTAACCATCATCTGTGAACATCATGGTCTATATGTAAGGTGCTCTAAAAAGTTCCTAGCAACTAGCTACATTTGAGCAACAGAGCATCATTCTTTTATTATGGTCCTTAAGACTTTACTACATATGTGTTGGGTCAGACATTAAGCATTGGTCTTAAAGAATCCATGAGGAGAATGACCTTTATTCCGGTAAAAGACCCAGTCGTAAATATAAGGGCTACAAATAAACTTCATCCTATTTTGAGCTAATTTGAAATCTCAAGTTTCTTTCAAGTTAATATTTGGTTACCTATTTAATTTAGCAGCAATTTCTTTATAGAAAATATAACATGAATTAAACGAGAGATAATTTAAGTATTAGAAAAAATACTTAAATTATTAAGTGGAATATCTCAAGAGATTTGAGCATTAAAGTGCAAAGCCTTTCTCTAGGCTTTGATTTTGGTTAGACAAGAGATAAAAAAAAAAAAACCAGACAGAAAATCCCTCCACATTTTATGGCATAACCTATGAGATACAGTCACTCATAACACAAAGGCTCTTCCTTTATTTTCTTCTGCATCTTCTTCCAACATCTAACAAATTTTCCTGCCTTCTCATCGAATACTTGCAAGCTATTCAAGCTCCCAACAGATCAATTCTTTAAACAAATTAATCTTTGTCTTTTACCTTGATGGCAAAACTTATGTAGGTGACCATACCAGAGAAAATTTTATGTAAGACTCAAGGAAAAGAAGGCATCTTTCAAGCTCTAATTTTTAATTCTTAACAGAAATTTTGATCAAATTCACAGATTCAGAAACTACTATGTGTCCTGGTTTCAGCTGGGATAGAATTAATTTTCTTTCTAGTAGCTGCTGTGTTGTGGATTTAGTATGAGAATAATGCTGATAAGGTATTGTTTTAGTTGTTGCTAAGTGATATTTACATTAGTCAAGGACTTTTTCAGCTTTCTGTAAAAGCTAAGAGGGAGCATAGACAGGACAAACTGGCCAAAGGAATATTCCATATCACAGGCATCATAATCAGTATATTGAATAGGGATTGGCTGGGGCACAGGCATCTGTGATCACTGCTCCAGATGGGCTGGGCAGCTGATGATTAGGTCCATGAGAGCAGCTTGTGTTGTACTGCTATATTTTGTATGGTATTCTGCAATTTACCCCACTATACTACTTTATGATCTCTTCTATAATACAAGACTCCACAAGTAGCTAGCAAACCAAACATTTCTCACTCAATTAGAGCATATTTTTTCAAAACGTTTTCCATCTCAGTGCAAAGCCCTCAAAAGGGGATAAAATATTCCTCCAAGAGAGAAAGACACTACACTGAGTTCTTCAAATAGTTAATTGTTTTCACAGGTATGAGCATGCTGGCAGGTCTCCCGTCTCCCTCACACCTAGACCTTCTTTGACCCCCTAGTAACTTTCAAGTTACTAGTTTGCTGCTAAACCCTTATCCTGATCTAATTGTTAGACAAATCTTATTATGCCAATATATTTTCTACCATGTGACTTGTATTGCAAGGTGGGTTTGTTTTGTTTTGTTTTTTAACTAAAAAATAGACAGAATCTTCCCTATGAAGGGAAAGTTCGTTTCCTTAGAAACCTGGGAAGGGATCTTTAAAAACTTGTAACTCATCTTCTGCCTCTCTGCAGTTTCAAAATTAATTTTTTGATGACCTCAAAAAGCGGTCATTACTCAGCAGAGGTCAGCCTGTCCCACTGTCTAAATAATAGCAAAAATTCCTCATTTCTAAGGGCTAGGAAAGGAAGGTCTCCATTAAATATTTTACAGCAATTGAGCATTATCTTTAGTTCAAGTGAACCTGAAATTTTATTATGACTTACTTCATTATGAAGCATATTCAATTGAATTGTGGTCAAAAGGTCATTGCGATCGCACTGGATTAATCCAAGCTCAGAAAGCACAGCTAGTTACTGTCTGTGTTAAAGGACCACTTCTGGACATACTTTTGATTAACAGAAATTGAATTAATCAAAATAATTTAGAAAACAAGAGGAGAGAAATATGTAGCTCCAAATCAGATAAAATCTCTATGCAGCTTTAAAATGATGGCAGACAGTTTGGGCCAAGCAACTTTTGTCTTTGCTACAACAGACATAAAAATTTGGGTTCGACTCCTCTGACACATGCTTCTCAGTGTTGTCAGTGATTATGTGTGATTATCTTACCTGCAATCAGTCAGTTATTTCAGATTGCGAGGAGATACATTCTAAGCAGAGACGTTGTATTTCTTCATCCATCAGGATATACAAGAATCACTCTGAGTTCCATTCACAATATGCACTGACCTGACTATAGCACACATACTCATAGGGAAAAGACAGGTAAGTTTTTATTTTCTCTCTCAAAAGAAGCTGACTTTGGGGAATTCACACGTAACAGCAATCAGACAAGTATGGTGCTTACCAGTCATGTAGCTTTTTGAATAATTAACAGAGTCAGTGGGTTAGCACTGAATGAATTCCTGAGATGCAATCTACAGTAATGCAGCTGCAAAGACCTCAAAGTATTCTGAGATTTCTGCATGTAACCTGACCAGTGTAGCTTCTCCCTCTCAGTGACACTGCTGCTGACCTTCTAACACAGCTGCTGAGAAGCTAATTCCTTTTACCCTGGCCATTTACAGTTTATGGGAGTGAGTTTAAAAGCCAGCTAAAAGATTCAGGGACGGACGCCCTACTGATTCCAAGAAGGCCTTATGTTCTGATCAAAAATCTTTCCAGATGCTTCTGAAAATTTTTCAGCTTGCAGTTTCTCCATGTCTGAAATAATGAACCTATCCACTTAGTCCAGAACAGTGTTGTCATCAGAAAAAGTCAGGTCAACAGTGAGGCCTCACACATTAGTGTGTGGTTCCCAGCTCCTCATACTGAGCTCCTTGTCTCTGACTTGTCTTGAATGCTGGCTGCTTACCATTTCCTCCTATCCTATGGAAGAACACTGAAATACTGGATTCTAAAAATATCTGTCCTCTAACTCATTCTGTCTGGTCATCGTGCCTGTGATGGATGTGCTTTCCAGAAGGGGTATATCACCTCTGTCAAGAAAGTACATTGACTTGAGATGTGAATGCATTGGGAAGGAGGGGTTCAAGAGCCCTCCTGTCTCCCTGAGGAGACCACAGAAGAACATAAGACAGGAAGAGACTGACAAGGCTATCAGGACAGTCCCTAAAATTTTTTTGTGCAAATCTATGAGGGAATTCATTCAGAAGGACTACATCTACCAAACATCCACTATACCCATTCCAAACACTGTCATAAACACTGTCTAACACTCCTCAAAGATGACCCACAAGGTCACAGGAGTGTAAAAGTGAGCAGGGTTTAATCTCACACTGAGATCTTGGTTTAATGTTAACAAAGCTGCAGAGCAATTATTATCAGAAACTTTGTACTCCAGTCTCACACCGCTTCAACAGTGCACCAGTATAGTACTTCTGCAAAGTGGTAATACGTTTATTTTGAAAATAAATATGCTAAGTCATTTGCCTGTGACAGATCATACCATGATTCATAGAATCACAGCACGGTTGGGGTTGGAAGGGACCTTGTCCATCTTGTCCAAACCCCTGCTCAAGCAGGGCCACCAAAAGCCAGTTGCACAGAACCACGCCCAGACACGTTTTGAGTATTTCCAAAAATGGAAACTCCACAGCCTTTCTGGGAAACCTGTGCCAGTACTCAATCACCCACATAGTAAAAATACATTTCCTAGCACTCAGACAGAAGATCCTGTGTTTCAATTTGCGTATACTCCCCTGGTGAATCCATGTTGACTACTACTGATGACTTCTTGTCTTCCATGTGTCTCAGAATGGTTGCCATGACTATTTGTTCTATCACCTTCCCAGGAATCAAAAGGAGACTGGACGGCCTGTAGTTTCTATTCCTAGTAATGTCAGGCTTTTGGTGACTTCAACAGTCAAAGAAGTTGAGAATAGAACAGGACCCCTGCCTTTTGGTGTTAGCCACCAACTGCATCTCTTAATGTTATTGTGATAGTCTACACGGAGCCAGTAATTGCCCTCTGGACACAGGACAAGTAGAACTCGTTGCTTGCACAGTTGAGTAGGAAAGTGCCTTCCAGTATCCCTTTTGAGGAAATGAGCAAGGAAAAGAATGTACTAAAATAAACTTACTATGAAAAGGCACAGGACAGCAAGCCTGCCACAGTACACAGTTCAGAGGGATTTCTGTAGTTCTCTGGCTAGTACTTAAACTGAGATGCTGCTCTCCAAAGTATATATCCTCTCTGCAGTTGGCTGGCTTTCCATTTTTTTTCAGTCTGATTGAACATTATCTTCCATTCCCTCCTCCTTTTTCATAACCCTGCAGTGAAGAGACACCCTTTTCCAAGCCTCCTGGTATTAAGCCTCTTCTATTAATATCTATCTAACTTAATTATTTTTTAAATATAAAAGGGAAAAATCTATTCCCTTTCCATTGCTCTAATTTATTTCTTGACTATATGCATCATTCAAAAAAAGAAGTCCAATTTTATGAGAGCAAGATGGAAATTCAACTCGCACATCACATCCATAACCACTTCTGGGTCATGTGGCAGGAAAGAGATACTAAATATATAAATTAAATAGCTTCCATAGTTAATCTAGATTAAATTAAAATTTAAATATTGAAATTAAATATCTAATGTGGCATTTAATTAGTATCCTAATGGGATCATGTTTCAAAATATGAAACAGAAAATAAAACATTCAGCATTTTCCACCCTGGTTTTTGACTCTTAGGATCTGTATCAATTTTTGCTTAGGTGCCTGTAATCAGTTCGTACACCTTACCAGACAGAACAGTCTTAAATTACAGGCCACAGTCCAGCCGAAAATTTGCTGGACATCATTTGGCTTGTACAACAGCTGGCACATGACCCCACTGATTGCAGATTAGCTAGGGAGACACTGCAAAAGCAAAACTGCTGCCAGGCCAGCAGCAGGTTGCCACCTGGCACAAGCTGCTCCACACTGATTTAAATCCAAATCTCCCCAGAACAGCTGTGCTTAGTTGAGGAGCCTTACTCTTTGCTTGGATGTTGGTGATGACTCATTCTTCCACAGATGTCTGCTGCAAACAGCAGATTAAATGTCAGAGGACATTATACTATCCAAGAAGTACTAGAAGCACAGTGGATCTCAGCTAGGGTGCTGCTCTTTGTGTCCCTTGTTGCCCTGGATGCTGCCATGTCCCCTTCTTCGGACATCTCTGCACTTTGGGAGCACCCCTTATCTCGTCAGGATCCAAAATCTCTCAGCTCCCCTTTGCCCTGCCTGCTTTACCAACAATGGTCATGCAGTTCTGAGGCAGCTGGACGAGTCAGCAGCCTCTGGACAGCCTGTTATCACCAGAGCCAAGAGGCTGGAAGTAGCAACTCTCTCTCCTAAAGGTTTCATGAACTCCTCTCCATCAGCACTCTGCAAGTATTGGTACACAAATCTGGAAACCTCACATTGTTTCCATACCACATTCCCTTTTGGGGCTTCAGCTAGCTACAGTTCAGATAATGGACCCCTTTGGGTTCCCCAAACAAGCTGTGTTCATCAAGGTACCAAAGCTTTCAGATTATCTTTTCATGGTATTGCTAATGCCCAAGGCCTGCAAAGATCTCTCTGAAGTATATTTCTGCACCCAGATGCTTTAATAATTTATTAAGTCAGCAAATCACAGTGTTGGCACAGAGATGCTTTAATATTAAGCTGCTATAAATCTGGACCAGACAGATTCTGCTGAGCCCAATGAAAGGCAAATAGCAGTAACATGACAAGGCAGCTGAAATATTCAGTACATTTAGAAAGATGTTTGGAAACCCAAATATTTAACAATTTATGCATCACTTCTGCAGATGCTTAAGAAGGATTTGATTTGGCTGAACACAAGCGTAAGCTATTAATAAGGTCAAAAGCATCTATGTATTTACAGTATATAGCACAGTGTTATATAAGACAACAAACCTCTGCATTTCTTTTACAACATGCTGTATAATTGTAAAGTAGTCCCTCTCATCTACTTCTAATCATGCCATGCACATGACACAGGAGACAGAAATGAGACAATAAATAAATAAATAAATAACTCCAGGTAGATAACCTCACATAATCTTCCCTGTAGAGGGAAAATGGCAGTCACGAGCACTCACTGCTGGGGTAGAATGCAGCAGGTTTCAATAGCACAGAGAAGCGCTGTGTGTGTGCTTTGGGATGGAGAGTAGACGTGTAGAACATTAAGAGCTACAGAGCAGAAGGCAGTGCCACAACTGTGTGCTCAGTCGGTATTGGCATGCTTCATTACCTTCAGCAGGAGTAGTTTTCAAGCACGTTAATTTTTCGAAAGTTTTTCAGTGGAACATAAAGTACGTGAGGAAAGAAAACAGAGTGTGTTTGTAAAGAAAAAAATACTACATTCTAACAAATGGAAGGTCCCAGACCAAAATAAATTATAGCTAAAGTAATAAAAAAATGTCCAGTAACATGAAACACACCACACTGCAGCGTTAGAGTTGTTTAAAAATCCCTGCAATTAGGAGAGCCAATTCACAGTTCAATGATCACACTCATTATCTTTGTCTCCTTTTGTTTACAATGAAAAGCAGGCATGCTAACTTCTCCCATCCATGTTTCTAAGATAAGAGCAAAAGGCATTACATGCGGACCACAAAGCTTTATCTGTACCTCCCTTTATGACTTTGTGCGAAAGTCCCTATTTTCCTTGGCTAGCCCCTTCCTAAAATTAATACTGCTTTCCAGACAATTGCTTCATCTTTCTTTTTACTCAGTTTCTCCCAGAGGGTTACCCAGCTGCTAATGTTCCACCAGCAAATCTAAATGGTAACTTATTCCTTGTTGTTTCTTATATCTTGGTTTTGGAAAAGAGAGGAAAAAAATAAACAAAACCCCAAAATCAAACCACACACACAAAAAAGCCTTTGACATCCTAAAATGTGCATTCAAGGTCTCATATGTAGAATGTGAAATTAAAAATTCTCAGCCTGGAGCTCTGAGAAATGCTAGGTGAATAGCAGATGAACCTAAAAAGTAGAAAGGTGTTTCATCTAGACTAGAGAGAATCTTCCAACCAATTGCAATGAGCTGCAGCACTTGAATATAAATATGCCTTTCAAAGAGAAGTACATTTAAGCTCTAATACTAAAATAACTTGTGCATATTGATGGCAACTTAGCAAAGCAGAAGCTTCCACTGGAGCTTAAAGCATACTTTAACAAAGTCTCAGCCCAACATAAACATTGCTTGTAAAGGCAACATTGACAATACTCTGTTGAAATCAAAGGATCATATCTTCAGTAGGACTCAAAGGTGACTCCTTATACACAAACAATAAATACCTATGGCTTGTCCATCTGCATTCTTTGCTGCACCCTACAAGAGGCACAGCCTCAAGCCCTGGCTTGCCTGGCATCACCAACATCTCATTGCCAAACTTACACACAGAAGCGCTGAGGGAAGATTTTCTAAACGGCCACAGGCAGAGGGAATGCCCCCACTGATGCAGTTCTGTCTCTGCTCTTTGTAAATGTTGATCCCTGAAATGAAGTGGGCAATTGAGGTGCTTTGCAGCCCATGTACCTGTAGTGCCTTGCAAATTTTAGTTATGGTGCATCTTGCAGTTCTCGTAGCTGCTCAGGCTGACTGCATATCAGGGCAAGGCTCTTGTGCAGGTTGCATGTTTTGGAGTGGGACCGCTACTTGGTGCTGCAGAGCACTCAGCTTCCTTCTCTGCCATGGTAAGTCACCAAAAATGCCAAGTCCTCTCATCAAGGAGCAAGTATTCCAGAGGAAATTTTGATTCCATCAATTTAATGTATATTTTAAAGCTGTGCAAAAGTTCTGCTTTTGTACTCTTGCTTGCTTCTTGCCCTTGTTGTCTAGATCTCGTTTCCCCCAGGTTCAATGAAACCCTCATCACTGAAGTCAGCAGGTCCACTGCACAATTCTCTCAACCACCACCAAATTTCTGACTAGCAGGTGCTATATTCTGAATTTGTATTTGACCTTATGTCCCTCTCTTGCCTGAACTGAAAAGCCACCCTGCTACTCACAGCTAATGGGTCCCCTTTTTAGTTCAAGTGATCGATGTCTACCTTTTCAAGCTGGTATTTTCCCACAGCTGCAGTGTTTTACTGTAGGCAAGAAGTTAATTAGAAAAGCAGATGGGGAGCTATGCTTTGTGAGAACTATTATTTTTTCATTTCAAGAGTAAGAGACAAAATCCCCAAACAGGCTTGGTGTTGGCTTCCTCACTTGTTTGTCAAAGATGCCAGGCTCAAGCTTTTTGTGTTGCACTGAGCTGCCTGGCATTTAAAAGTTACAGCATGGTTAATGATCTTTGTTAGCAATCCCAAAACACATCACATAAACCCCACAAACTTATAGGGCAGCATCTTCTGCAGGGCTGGAAAAGACCTGGGGAAAGCAGAGACCTCAGCAACCAATTTCTAAGGAGAGGAAGTCTGATGAATGATGAAAGATCCTTCTATTTTACTTTGCTGTCTTTGGGGAGAGATAAACACCTGGCTTTCTCCAGAGGGCAAAAAAAACGGGGGTGAAGGAAGGAGCTGGTTTGCTTTGGTTTGGGTTGGTTTTTTCTGCTTTGCTGCAGAAATGTGAAACTTGCTTCTCTAATCAAGTTACATGTTGTATAATGCTCACATTTGCCTCCAGGCTCAGCAGAGGTAGGAAAGCTCTAGGGCATTTTTATGCTTTCCCTCCACATGTGGCCATATGGTTGACCTGATGCCTAGAAAAACTCTAGGGTATCTCCAGCTGATTGTATTGGGAGGAGAAGTTAGAGAAGCCCTGCTGCATCTCCTCCTGCTCCTCTCCTCACTTTCCCAATTTGAAGGGTACACAACAGAGCAGGTAGCATGGGCAAGCACAAGCTGCCATACTTCCCACTACTGAGGGCCCTTACATGCAACGGGGACTAGCAATCAACTCTTAAGGCTAGTTTGACTCAGTGCTGCACCCCACAAGGTGTCTCAAAGTAGGCTTTGATTCATTTTCCTTTCAGGATCTATCACCATCTACTTTTTGAGTCCATCGTGTCTTATTAGCCTCTGTAGTGTCTTACACTGTGATTTTGAGGGCTCAACTCTTCAATAACTCCATCATTTTCAAGGGAGGTCATGAAGACCCAGGCGAACTGTGCTCTACAGCTAGATTTATTACATCTCTGCTCTTTGTTACAGTTAATCAGGGTCCACTGGAGACCGGCTTGTCAGACACAGATATCAATGTGTTCAGGAGCCTGAGCTCCTGGATCATGTTAGGAAATCTGGTGTCTTCTGGTTTTGTCAATGCATTTGTGAAGAAATTATAATAGCCTTTTTCAGGAGGACCACAGAAAGGGTGTCAAGAAGTGGTGGGAGAAGCAAGAGAATCACATGGCTTGTAAGGAGCTGGCACAACTACAATTGCTTGTCTTTCTCCATGGCACCATCCTTCACAAAGCATACTGACTAGTTTGCATCTGGCGGAGGGAGAAGTTAGAAGAAGGGTCACATCATTTAATTTTTGGCAACAAACACTGTTGCCTAAGTAAGGAGCAGTAGGCTCTCTGATTAGTCCAAGGAGGCCTCTCCAGAAGCAATTCAGTGTTTTATATGGTGTGAAACCTTTTAATGTAATCTAAGTTTGTGGCTTTTGAAGCTAGAGTTACAGAAATATGTTTCCTCAGCTACTGGGAAAGACAACTGCAATTTCTGCCTTAACTGCTTTTTGTCCCCATCTCTTTTGAACTAATTTGCCTGCACCTTGGTTACATTATATGTTATCACTTCCATCAGCAGTGAGAAGGAAATTAAAAAAAACCCAAACAAACAAACAAACAAAAAACCCACAACAACAGATTTGAATTCCTTTCTGGCACAGTGTCCTCATTAACTTGCAGTGGGAATGAAAGACCCTCAGTACATNATATCACCATGACCCAATTCTTCTCACCAGAATCTGTGTGGTACCACTGATAACAGGAGATGCTACCCTGCTCGCTGCAGACAACCAGATAATGGTATCGCTTCATTAGTATCAATGCAGAAAATAATGAGAATAAGGCTAAGCCAGAACTTTCTGTGTCTTGCACTACCGCAAGAAAATCAGCATTGAAAAAGAAGGGCGAAGTATGAGAGGTGGAGAAGCCCTCTCAAGACCTACTGAGTATTAGAGTGAGACATAACAAAACTGGTACATAATCTGATAAGCAGGAACCACAGGTATTTGTAGATCACAAAGCAAGTTGTGATGATACCAGTCCACAGCACGTTGTGGAGCTTACAGTTCTCACTTAAGGGCAGGGAAAATAAGGTTATTTGTAAATGATTTGAGAAAGAACCTAATTTGCACCCAGAACATTTTGGTCAATAAAAAACAACCATTCCAGACTGCTGTCTCTCCTTATTCCCTTTTTTTTCGTGGTTGCTAGCCAGCACCATCTTCTCTACTTGTCAGTACAGAAGCTCCATCAAATACATTTTGGATTTATCTGGCCACTGACCAGAAAAGGCCAAATTTCTATTGGCTCCCAGAACAAGCTTTACTCTCCTTGACTGAAACACTTAAGTCATACCTTAATTCTAGGTACGTAGGAAAGCCATCTTCCCAAAGTGAATGCCTAGGTTCCCTATAAAGAGGACGACAAGATACAGGGACAGACCAATCTGCCTGAGATTGTCTAAACAGGATCCAGTAATCCCAAGTGTTTTGATTTGGCTTATTTGGCCACTGGGTCCCAATTTAGTGGGTGAGTTTTGTTTGCAATAGTTTGCAAATGCTCATTGCCCTATTTTGCACCACAGTGTAGTTATTACAGGTTATCTCTAAACAGTTTGAAAGCAAATTTGGCCCTGTTTACCTGGATGCAGCCATCTCCTTGGCTACAGACTTGCTTTGAGCCTGCTCTGCTAAAGCCAGTAGGGTTTGGACTGCAGAAGGCGTTGCCAGGTGATTTGGACATTTCAGCAACATAAAATAGTCATAATAATAGGCAGATTCATCCTTTCTCATTAACTCAATGGCCTAGGAGCTTTGAATATTTATCTGTCTGCCTCTGACCAGCAGTTACATGAATAGAAAGAAGAGTCTCAAAATTACTTACCCCTGCCCATGACTGGGAGAACCGGAGCTGCAGGTTCAGCTGCTCATTTTTGCCAGAGAGCTGCCTTGAGGCTTGTCTGGCCACACCAGCAACATGAGCCAGGGTCATGCTGCTATGCACGCAGGAAGGCAAAAAATAGTGGAAAAGGATCTGTGGACAGTTAATCTTGATGCTCCTTTGCCATCAGCTGTGAGAGGTTTGGGGAAGATGAGTGCTGTCAGAATCAGCAGCCCCCAGCCCAGCTTCCCAACAGTCTGGCACAGGCTAAAGTGAGAACATTGTAATTTTGCTGTCCTGAAACATTTATTTCTTTGACTTGACTACAGCTAGCCCTGTTTTCTTATATGCCTGGGTTAGCCATACAGGTAGTACTACACAGTGTTAGGCCCCGGAGTTGCAGTGATTCTTTGTCTGATAGGTTTCGTCATTGCGTGTGCCCTGAGCTACAAACTGAAGTGTGGACAACCTTCTCTCCCTTTCCTGTCCGATTTCCACCTGCTGTGTGCTTCCTACAAAACCATGATAAATATGAATCAGGGTGATACTAAGCGGAGAGGTCTGCCAGAAAAGAGTCATATTGAGCAGACACAGCCTGCTCGCTTGAATGTCTTCCCACTGAGCACAGTCATTGAGTGAGACAGATTTTGTTGCACTTGTTCCTTTCAGCAACTAATGTTAGCATGATAACTTTCAGGAGAAGTCAGACAGGACCTGAGGGAGGCAGCAAAATGCAGAACTCCTTTGAGCATGGAGCTTGCTGCAACTGCAGGTCCTAATAAAAACCTCAGTATATTCAAGTGTTGCAAGTAATTAGTATTTTCTCCATTGACCATTGCCTGAGAGTGAGTATGATAAAGAACTTTATTCCTGGTAAAGAGTCAAAATGTATTTCACATGTTCATGACTATGCAATCAGACAGCCATGCAAGTTCTGGAGGCTGAAAATTTATATATCCTCATTTTCTACTTTTATGCCTTGTTCCAGTACTCTTTTGGGTCTTGCAAACAGCTGGCATAAACTATATCATCAAACAATGAATCAAGACTGGGGTTCCAAACCCTTGATATAGCTGGTGATTCTTTTCTGTAGAGGTCAAAAAACGTTGTTTCCTATGCAGCCTTCACAGATAAGTCTATGAAAAATTTGTCTGGAAAAACTGTTTTTCTGCTCTACTCACAGCAGTTCTATTGCAACCTGTAGTTACACCTCCATGAACAAACAGAACTGCTCACATTCATACAGAGGCTTAAGATTCATGTTCTGTCAAATAGTCTGGGCTTTTAATAGGAAACAAGGTAAATGCCTCAGTGATAATCTATAGATTTTCCTCTTCTACACTTTCTCATATGTAGTAGCATTAAAATCAGAGTGTTTCTTCTTGATTGTGCTTACTTCCTAATAATATTACTAACCATATACACACACACTCCAAACAACAAATGTGTTCAAAACACTGAAAATAATGTTTTGTGATCTTTCACCTTCTGGTACACACAAAAAATACTAAGAATTTCCCAAGGTATTTTTAAGTGTTTATGCATTGATGAATTTACAATCTAATGACCGCATTTTTTTGTTCCTCTGATCCTTTTCTGAAGAATTAACTTTTTTGGCCAGATTCTTATCTCCAGCACTATGAAAACAGCCGACCTATTAGAGTGAAAAGAGCTACTGTAGATATCTTTGCTGTAAAATACAACCTGAATCACCAATTTCTCTTCAGCTAGCTCACACGTAAAGCCCGCTCACATTCACAAGACCCACAAGACTTTACATTAAACTATTATTGTATTAGTGGCAGAAACAAACACTGTGGCACAAAAGCATTTGCTAGGAAAAGAGGATACAGTCTGCAACAAGAGCTTACAGATGCTGTGCCAGGTAATGACAACCTTTTGAAGGTTCTGGGGGATTTACTTTTATCATCCAAGGAGATGATCAGAACTTCACAGAAGAAATGTTTTATTTTAAAGGCACGAGGAAGGAGGTCTCTGCTATCTGGGACACAGTGAAAGCAGATGTGAAGAGAGAAGAGGAAGAAATAATTGTGTGTTCTTGATACACTAAGGCCAAGCAAAACAAAAAGGAGCAGAGACAAAGCGCTGTGGATATGGGGCATGCAGGACCAGCAAAAGTGCAAAGGAGAAGATTCTGAATGCTGATCTCCCAGCTGCCAGAAAGCCTCTCCACATTTTATGCACTTCATGTCCTTTCCGTGTCCTCACCATGACATGGAGATATTTTTGAATACTGAACAGAAGGATGGAAGAGCAGGAAAAGTCTTGAGCTCTCCCTGCTGGGCCAGGCTGTACCAGACTGGAACAACTCAGAAGGGCATCAAGTGATTTGTTCTGTCTAGTGACTGGACCAAATATTGCTGCTACAATCAGGGTAATATGACCAAATTCACACTCCTTGTCCTTCTTTTTTTAGCACAAGCTTTCAAAATATGCAGGGAAAGGTCTGGGAGGCATCAATTAGAGATCCCAAAGATAAATCAAAGCAATGTCTTAATAAAGCCAGTTGTGTAAGGGAAAGGTGGAAAGAGAAAGTTCATTAACATCTGAACAAACTACTGTAAAATGCTCTAATGGTCATGCCAATAAAATGGGGAAAAAATTGCCAAACAAATTAATATGCCCTTTGTACTCCTGAAGCATCTACTGAACTGCAGAGACCAATGAGACAGTCCTTTAGCAGAAGCCACAGAGAAATGCACAAACTGTACTTACTGTTTGTGGTACTTTCTTTTCAAAAGGTACAACACCATAACTACGTGCGAATCAGGAAAGCAAATGCAAAGCCTCTCATTTAGAATATGTTTTTTTATGTCTATATTTGCATAGAAGTATATATTTATACATGTATGCCTACATAAGTACATGCATATCTGATATGCACGGCCCATCAAACCGAGGGGAGCAGCAGAACTTCAAGCTGTGTGAAGAAGCTTGCTCACTGGTCTTCCTGTTTCCTCAGAACCCTTCCTATATAGGTTTCTTCAGAGAGCATTCTCAATAAAACAGAAGTGATACTATGAAACAAAGTAGTCACTAGGAGGAAACAGGAGAGGCACCTGGTCCTTATGGCCTCCCTCATTTTCTCCACCCAGAGTCTGTCAGACTTGCTCTGCTGTTTTAGGGAGACCCTGTAAAAAAGCCAGCCTTTGCAAACTTCATCTTTTTATCTGGAGGCTCTTAACTCTGAAAGCGCAAGGAGGTTTTCCGTGGGGGATTTCTTTGAAAAAGTATCTGATATTTATATTAATTTTTCTTCCTCCAGCTGCATTGCAAACTCTTGTTGTTATCTCTTTTCTCAGATTTTAGCCTTTGAGCTTGCAGCATCCGTGGGGGCTCATCCATGCTTAAGCAGCCTTCCACTTCCCAGACTGCAGCCTGTGACCCTGTCATTCGCAGCTCAGGAGCTCTGCTGCCTCCACAGCCCAAAGGATACAATTTTCAATCATGTGCATCCACCTGAATGTGGCTTCAAAACAATACATTTTTGCACATCAAGATAGTGTCTCTTCACCATCCTAAAGTCTCTTTGGTGGTATGCACAAATCTGAGAGGAGAGACCAACACAGGCTTGGGATTTTCTGTGATGTTGCTGCCTAGCTTCTAATCATTTTTTATCACTTTCTTAAGTGCATAACACTTACACACAAGTGATAAAATTAACTCACCAAATCCAAATCAAAACCCTTTTCTTCTTTTTTTAATTTTATTTTTCTACTGTTTTACACTCTTCACCCTTGCTCAGTGCTGCTGTGAACTCCAAGCAAAAACTGCACTCATCTGTGAGGACAAACACTATCTGAGCTGAGCACAGAGGACTCTGTCCTGCAATACTGTGGCTGCTGTTGGTGTGATTTTCAGCACCTTAGTTTATTTAGGGAACAGAAAGGACCCTATTTGAAGCTGTGAGCAATCAGCAACACATTGAAGGATCACAGGAACCAGAAGCCTCATGGGGAATATGGAGAGGCATCCTCTTCACTCTGCAGGTTTACAATGTCTAAGCCATACTTCCTGTCCTCCTCAGGGGAATAGCACCACAATGGTACCTGCTTGAGGATGCATCCCTCCAGAGAACAGCATCCCTAACATTAACATCACCCTGCCTGTCTTCCCTACTGTGGCTTCTATAGAACATTGTTTAGAACCAAATTTAACAGGTGAAGGAGGGATAAAACACACCCCAAAAATGATCCCTTGATCACTGATAAAGCAAACACATTGAGGGATTTTTTTTCTTTGCCAGAGCCAGTGTCCTGTGCCAGACACTGCTAACATTTCTGTAAATGTTAGGAAAATATCTGCCTTTAAATTTTACAGTAGGATAATCTGCTACTTATTCTATAGGATTTTTCCGGCCACCCATTAGAAAGACTGCTTCCTGCCAAACCCTCAAGGATATTTCTGTAAGGAGTTGCCCTAGAAGTTCTGGTCTCATGATGTTCTCTGGCATCTTGCAGAGCCTGAGCCACTTTTGCTGGATAGCAATGAATGAGTGCCCATTGAAACATAATCTTCTGTTCCACTTTCCAGAAGCAAACATAACACTCTGCAGTACAGGGAGGAAACACTTGCCAGCAAATCGGTTTTCTGGTTAGCAGTAAACATGACTCATTGCTAAGGCTTGCAGAGACAAAACCACCAATTTATTTATAAAAATCCAGATAGACTCAACTGTATAGTGGGAAATTGGGCTTTCTCAATTTCTACGGAGGCATTAATTACTCTCTGACAGGTTCCTCATGTGCATGCAACACAAATAGCACTGCTCTTTCCTTTGGCTTCATCCTAGCCCTACCCATTTCTGTTAACAGCCTTGCTATTACTTTGCTACCTTTGACCGATCCTTCCCAGAACAATACTGTCCTCGGCTTCCAGTTTTTTTCTTGCAGATAGTGGCTTGCTTGAATCTCCTAGCTATAAATTATTCCTCATATTCCCCTGGCTATCCAGCTAAGCACAGCCTTATGTCTTATCATTTGAGTTGCTTTTAATAGGTCAGTGTTAATGGGTCATGGTTAGCTAATCTGGGCAGCACCTTCCTGGCTTTTTGACTGTCACCAGTGATCACACTTTCTATTTGGTGGATCACACAGCATGTCACTTACTGTTACTACCAGACAATCACTGGCAACAGGACACCAGATTGCTTTTAAGAGCAATCTCTGCCAAAAATGTGAAGCATCATTTGTTCTCAGCTAGTGAATGCATTTTTATGCTGGGAGAGAGCAGGGGAGCTGCTGCAAATGTACGGAATTAAATTCTCATGTCGATTGACATAAATCTTCTTAGTGATTATAAATGTGTATGACTAGCTGGCCCATATTACAGCACCCTGTTCTAATTTTAATGTAATTTTTCATGAAACTAATAATATCTTTTTGGTTCATTAGAAGTCCTAATTAACATCAGCTGGATTATGCCGAATGGGAAAATTTTCCTAGGTCACTAGTTATTTCTTAAATACAAGTGTCCTGAAAACACTCTACACAATATCCTAATAGCTTTTGCATGAAATAAATGGATATTAAAACCTGGAGATTAATGATTGTTTGTGCAATGGCCAATGCAAATGGGATCACATTCTGCTCCCAGCTTCCAGGGCTTGCCTACTCAAAATATCCACTGTCACATTGATTTTCCCACTGACAAAAGCAGACAGCACAAGCCTAGCTCTCCTGAAGCCACTGCACCCTGGACTGCGAGTTTCATACTGTATCACTAATTGCAATGTGTCCTAGGAATGACCAAATACCACCACAACAAGGGTCAGGACCCGAGTAGGTTGCACCTCTTTCCCACGAGATGTTGCACATCTCTCCAACTGAAGAACATGCAGCAGAGCTCTTCAGGTGAGAAAATCAAAGACATTAGAATTTGTGTTCATTAAGGATCCCACATCTTTTTCACATGGGTGTACATGGTAAGTGAATGTAAACCCCAGGGACATGAAAATTGGGTGAGGTTGATTTTAATGCTCTAACCGCAGTAGAAAAGGAGAAAACAAACTTTATATAAATTACAGGTTTGTTCTTGTGGTTGTAAATTTTATGCTTTTCTTAGGGGGTGGTGTGTCATTATTGTGGTTGAGGAAATCCACTGTGGGACGACTGGTTTACTCTGAACTCCTGTAGATAGCAAAAGTGCAAAGCCTCAAGTCCAAGGGAGCAGAGGAGGGAAGAGGCTTTTCACCAGAGCAGAGGACTTCTGCCACTGAAGCAGACTGAGCTCTCCCACAGCCTGGCATGGCCAGGGCAAATCTGCAACAAGCCAGACCCACAGCAGCTTGGCAAAGGATGTGACACAACAAATCTCTCCAAATTTGAGTGGCCAGGCCAAGCACAGCCACCCTTTTCCTCCATTTGACAGCACTTGTGACTGTAGTAGCTCTGAGTAGCTGGATGAATGGTGCATGTATACACATCGATATTTCAGGTGAGCCATGAAATTTTTCCTCAAAGCATTTCTGATGACCAGTCTGGGTATCCAGGTCACATACTGCACAAGGAAGCCACAGCACAAATGGTGGAATTTCAATTTTGCTTAAGAAAAAACACCACTGAAAGGACAACCCCCAAAAAATCACCAAGGTGACTGACATGCACACCTTTACCCCTGCCCTTGCCATTTGCTGGGAAAACGCTACAGCAGTAACTTTTTTCCCCTTTTCCACAAACTTTGCAGTTACAAACCTTCTCCATGAATGATTGTGAAAACCACGTGGGTGCTTTGTGCAAGTCACACGCTCATTGCTCAGAAGCAGTGCCTCTGGTATCCAATCCCACACTTTTTTCATTCCTTATGAAGCTCTGCTACTCACAAAAGCGAAGGCAGTGGTTTTGTTACGTTAATTAGGATGTGTTTCTGCATTGCTTCTGTCACAGGCTGACTCACTGCTTTGAAGGTCACTTTCTAAAGAGATGACTAGATGAGATTTAGGTGTCAAAGTGCCTCCCAGAGTTCTCATGAACCAACAACAAAGAATAAAATCATCCCTACGACACGGAGCACATAGGTGATCTTCACTATTTATCTTCTTTGCAATAAGGCTGAGCCTGAAACAATCTTTCAGTGGCTCTTTCAGGTCATTACCATGCGCTTTGGGAGGGCGTGATAAGTACCTTTCCCCTAAGAGGTTTTGTACAAAATATGACACATTGTTTTTCAGGGAGTTTTCCTAATAGCTTTTCATATCAGGGCTGTCTAAGATGAAAAGTGAAGTGGAGCATTAGATTTGGTAAGTCCATGAACTGCTTCATGATATATTTGTCCTACTGCTGCTGCAGAAGCCAGGAAACTAACTGAATTCTGTACTTCTTTTTTTTTTTTTTATCTTTGTACAAATTATACCGCTTGCAGCTTGAGGTTATGCAAACTGCACTAAATGCTGTGTGTCACAGCTACCCCCTCATGCAAGATTCACAGAAGCATTATACGTAAAACTCAAATCACCAGTTTTCAGGAATGAACATTTTCAGATATTTTCCCCTTCTCCTTACTGTTTACTCATATCACTTGGCCTGCATTTGGCACAGTAATTTTTCTAAGACTGATTTTCAGCCCTGTTGCACCACTTCCCAGTGGCTGGTGCCACTGCTTGAGCTACATGGTTGCATACTTCGCAGGAGCTAAGTTTGCAGCATGTCAGATCGCTTCTTATCAGCAAATACAAACCACACATTTTATTAAACAGTAAAAAAATCTCTTCAATAAGATACATGTTGAATGAACCTGAAAGAGAGCACTATATTCCTATTCAAGATTTCTAGGCATGTTGTTTCTTACATGATAAAAAGCAGTACTGCCCACAGATGTTAGCTAGGAAATCACAAGAGCTCTGGGAACCTACCCCAGTATGAGTACAATATGACAAATCAATTCACTACATGTGTCAGGAACATATGCAAATGATGGCTATGTCAAAATGGAATGAAAATACCAACAAATGTAAAAGAAGAAGGCAAACAGATCTTTAAAATCAGGAAGAGATAGATTTGGTCTAGAGGTATTTCTTTGGTGTTGCAAAGTGCGATGGCTCAGAATCCCTTGCTCTGTTAAAATCTCATTACTATTTTGGTGCTATGATGCCAGCGTTGCACTTCTTCAGCCACTCCTTTTTTCAATAAATTCTAAACCATGGCCTTGTTATTTCTGTATTACCTATCCTAAATTGCTCTTCGTTGTTCCAAAGGACTATAACGTATCCCTACTCCTCTACTCTGGAGAAAGAGTGTGTTCCAGTTACCACACTGTCCATTCCCCTCTAGGGAAGATAATAATGTTCCAGTTTCTCCAAGTTTGTCGGACAAATGCCAGAATTTCATAGGTCTCCTCCCTCTTCCTTTTTGTAATATGTAAGTTTCATTCCCACCACTGGCCCTCAAAGGAAGGAAAGTCTAAAGAAATATAGAATCATAGAATGGTTAGAGCTAGAAGAGCCCTTAAAGATCATTGAGTTCTCATGCCATGGGCAGGGAAACCTCCCGCTGTATCAAAGCCTCATCCATCCTGGCCTTGAACACTTGCAGGGATGAGGCATCCACAGCTTCTCTGGGCAACCTGTTCCAGTGTCTCACCACCCCCACAGTGCAGAATTTTTCCTAATTTCTAATCTAAATCTTCCCTCTTTCAGTTTAAAAGCACCACCCCTCATCCTATTGCTACACTCCCTCATAAAGAGTCCCTTCCCAATGCATATATATAAGGCACAGCTGGCTTATAGGCAGAAACATGACAGCCCCCTGTCATTACAGTGCATTTCTGCAGGGGAACAGAATGGGTTACTCAATCAGCAAGCATGTCCTTGGGGAGAAGAGAAGGAGTTGTACCTTCCAGCTTATAAAACCACAGGTATCTTCTATAAAAAGGGCATACGAGTAAGCTGAAAGTAATCTAATATAGAAAGATAATGAGCAAATTGCCTTAGGAAATTGCTTTGGACATAACTTTATTAGTTCTCTAAAGACCGTCTGTAGGATCTGCCTGTGCAGTGTAGTTGTAGCAGGATTTAATGCATTTTCTCTTTTACTTGCATTTCCCGACAAACCTCAGGCTCCTGAGTTCTGCTATTTCCAGATTCTAAAGTATAAAATCATGTTTATTCTAGCCAAGCTCAGCCTTATTAATGTCTGCTGGTCAGCTGCTTTGTCCTTGCACAAGATCTGCTCTGTGGGTTTCTTGGTCATTGCAAGACAATTATGTAGGCTAGAAAGGAAAGAAGCACCAAAAATAAACAAAAAGGACATGAAGCCCCAAATCAGTATCTATGAGAAAACAGTGAAAACAGACATACACACATTCATCTGTTCATATCTGTCTATATTAGCTGGCAGAATATACCAAGCAGAGGTGGGTTTTTTCTTTTATACTGTGGGAGGAAGCCAGTATAAAGCAATCAGAAAAGAATCATCAGAGTGACCTTCTGGGCTGTTGTATGTTGCAGACATTCACAAACCTGGTGGAGACAGCATGATTAATTTTCATAAATTATTGAACAAAAGACAACTTTCAGCATCTAGAAATAAATATCACCTTGCTAACTGCTGCATTATTCACCCTACATGTGCTGATTGAAAATCTATGTGCCAAGCACTGAGTCAAATGTTTATTCATGGTAGAGAAGTAACAAGGACATACATACAGATGCACAGAAACACCGGTGTTTGCGGGAGGCTTACTTCCTAATAGAGGTACTATGCTTGTTTACTATTTAATACTAGCTTGCTTTGCAAGAATCATTTACACTTTTAATACTACAGGTGACATCAAATTTCAGAATGCTCCAGTTCTGTGCATGCTGGGTGGGTGGTCAAATCCGAAGTCTCAGCTCCTGTTCATATTGCTTTCTGGCTTAATTTAGACCACAGGCTTGAAGAATATGACAAGGCCGGGGGGGGGTTACACCTTGGTAATTCACTCTTCTTTAGTTTTTCAGGACAAGTGGTATCACAGACAGGCTACAGAGTACAATTTACACAGCCACAAATGCAGAAAAGAGTGCCAAAGAGGAGAAACAAGAAGTGAAAGACGAAAGAGGAAGCCAGCAGAACAACAAATATATTTTGGAGAGGATTTGAAGAATATATATGTGCCATCAAGTTATTAATACTTGGTCAAAACCTTATTGAGTTTCTTTGCATAAATTTAATTAGCATTTCTGTTTTTCGCATTTTGCAAACAGAAACTACTCACTTCCAATATCATGCTACCTATCACACCTCACAGTAAGTATTTTCACTGAGAAACTGGAAAAATGCTTCACCTGAGAACCCGAGTTTTTCATACACAGGTGACAACAAAACCAAGGGGAATCTTAACATTTTCAAAGGAAAGTCAATATGATCACAGAAGAAATAACTTAATCAAAAGTCCAGGATTCTGTAGAACAGCAGTTTCAGCAGATATTTTCTGACAAGGTTACTGTTAACTTCCTCAAAGTCTCATAATTCAATATCAAGTTCAGAGCTTTGCTTCAAATCAAACTAATATTACCATCAGACTGACATTATTTAAAGGGTTTTGTCATAACAGAACCCAAGTAAAACTAATTTCTTCATACTTTTAAACTTTTTTTTCCAGAGATACTCTGCACCCGTGATGTCTTGTTTCTTCTTCCTCATAGTATCACTCATGCTTCACTCTCACACCTATTTACTTGCAATATCAAAACCACCAAATGTGGGGCTGCCAGAATTTTTATTTTTGTATAGATATGGGAGGGGAAAGAAACAAAAGCAATATGCTTAAACATGCTCACTTGAGCATGATAAAATCAGCATACACACATTGCCGCTATTTTGGCTACATTCAAATCCTCAGAAATCGCTATTTCTTTATGTATGCATCCAGGAAAAAGGTAAGGCAGCCTGTACCTAGTGGTATTCCCCATGGGTACGTACTGGGTCCAAGCCTTTTTCAATATATGCATCAATGACCTGGATGAAAGGACAGAGTGTACCCTCAACAAGTTTGCTGCTGACACAAAACTGGGAGGGGTGGCTGACACATCAGAAGGCTGTGCTACCATTCAACGAGACCTGGGCAGGCTAAAGAGCTGGGCAGAGATGAACCTGATGAAATTCAGCAAGAGCAAGTGTAGGGTTGTGCAACTGGGAAGGAATAACCCCCTGCATCAGTACAGGTCCTATCCTGCTGGCTGACCTGCTGGAGAGTAGCTCTGCAGAGAGAGATGCTAGGAGTCCTAGTGGACAACTAGTTGATCATGAGGCAGGAATGTGCCCTTGTGGCCAAGAAGGCCAATGGTCTCCTGGGTCACATTAAAAAGAGAGCAGCCAGCAGTTTAAGGGAGGTTATCCTACCACTCTATTCTGCCCTGGTGAGGCTCCATCTGGAGTACTGCCTCCATTTCTGGGCCTCCACAGTTCAAGAAGGACAGGGAACTACTGGAAAGAGTCCAGAGGAGGGCTACAAAGATGGTCAAGGGAATGGAGCGCCTCTCTTAGGAGGAAAGGCTAAGTGACCTGTGTCTGTTTAGCCTAGAGAAGCAAAGACTGAGATGGGATCTTATTAATACTTATAAATATCTAAAGGGCAGGTGTCAAGAACATGGGCCAGACTCTCCCCAGTGGTGCCTGGTGACATGACAAGGAGAAACAGACACAAACTGGAAGACAGGAAGTTCATCCTGAATATGTGGGAAAAACTTCTTTAAGTGTGCCAGAGCACTGGAACAGGCTGCCTAGAGAGCTGGTCTCCTGCTCTGGAGATATAAAAAAACCACCTGGATGCATTCCTGTCCAGCCTGCTCTAGGTGAACCTGTTGTGGCAGGGGGGTTGGACTAGATGGTCTCCAAAAGTCCCTTCCAACCCCTACAATAAACTGAAGATCATCTTAGATAACCTGTGGTTTTCAAAGCAGTAACAGTAATAATGCAAAACCTACAACAACAAAATGCGTATTGGGAAAAAAAAAAAAAAAAAAAAAAAAGAAAGAAAAAAAAAAAAGAGTTCCTCACCACCTTTATGCAGACACTCCCTTCTCTACCTCTCCCCAGCCCTTGCTTTTCCTGCAATAGCATCCCTTGCAAGTCCCAGCCTCTCCAACTAGCCTCACAGACCTCCCTTCCCTCCCAGGGTTAAGGGAGGGCTGAAGACCTCCCCGCTCCCTGTGCCTAGGCCTGGCATGGCTGTGCTCAGGAGAACATTCCACACAGATACCCTGCAGGTCCTCCAGCTCTGCCGTTGGCTGCAGAGGATACAGTTGTCTTCATAAAGCTGCCTTGTTCCCACAGCAGTATCTACAAACAGAATTTTTTTTCTAAGCCAAATTAATTATGAAACAAACATTCATAAATGTAGGGTAATGCAGTTTGTCCACAGGGATAAACCAGTTGACCAGTCCAGGGCAGCTGCAGGACCACAGTTCACGTGTTAACACTCCTGTTGGCCTAACACAACAAACCCCATTTCAGAGGCATTAAATATTTAAGATATTTGCCAGCAGAACAGTAAAACTGATTTGCCATAAAGGCTATTTCTGACCCTGGAAAACAAGCAAAAACCCAAACTGAGTTGCTGTATCCACAACAGGAAGGGATCGGTCCCTTGATGGACAGAGCACAAGCACATGCTCCTGAGACAACAGTCAGAATTACTTGCAGAATTACATTTTACTTCCATGGGTCATTCATTCTTCCACCATTTTTCTTTCCTCCTAATATTTAATTAAACTTTAATCTTTCTCTGAGGCAGAGTCCATAGGGCCTGGCAAACTGGAGTTCAAAACTCTGTTTTGGGAAATGGAAAAAAAGTTTCTGGAACAGGAAAAGTTGCTTTACAGATGTCCAGAATTAAGCTTATTGGAAAATCTTTGATAAGGCCTGTCTATATTTTTTAATGTGACCTGGTGGGAGTAATGGGGTTTCTGTGGAGGCAATGAGCAATGAGGTGAAACACTATTAAGTCCAAGAGAGGACACTTTCATGTGTAGACCACCATCACCTGTGCTAGTTAATGCAAGAACCCTTTATGTTTGTAATGGTCAATATAAGCAACTGCCATTCCCACTTGAATCTAGCTGTATTTTATCCTAAGTTGACTCTATGACTTTTTCTGCCACTTTGTCAGATGCAGCCTGCCTTCTGCATAGTACAGACCAAGAAAAATCAGAGTAATTCCCACATCAAGCCTTGAAGTTACAGCTAAATTACTGAAATCTTCACAGGACAGAGGAACAAATGTAGTCCTTGGCAATTTCTTCTAAAGGAAAATTCCTTTACTGAAAAAAGAGTTATAATTTGAATTTTATTGCTAATATCTGGCATCATGTTCCAGCCACTAGACCTCCATTATATTTCTGTCTGCTAGATTAAGTAATACCATGTTAGCTGCTTTGCTCATTTTCTGCACTTACGGCCCAAGATCAAGTTGCTTTTTTGCTTGAGGGTAAACAAAAGGTAGGTATCTCCATTTATAAGAAGCACTGATGTAACTTCTTTTTGGCTGCTTTCCCTTCCCTCTGGGTGTTATTTTATTTTTATCTGTCAAGTCAGTCGTCCATAACTCAGTTTACATTAAACATTCAGCACATGGTTAATTTGCAATTGCGGGATCAACTGCAGCAATGAACAATGGCCTGATTGTGCCTTCAGGACTCCTCAGCAAGGAGATGCATATGGATTTGCTTTTCTGTACATATCACAAAAAGAACATGATCAAATGGTTGATCACAACAACAGACTCAATAGAAAACAAAAGTCGAAGGATTTTTCTGGAGCATTTGCCCAGCAGCCAGGGGAAAGGAGAATGTATCCACTCTTAGAAAGACCTCAGGACTAGTTTGCTTTGAAGCAATGTATTCACCCAGAGGAGGATTCTGCAGCTAAAAAAGCCCCCCAGGTCTGGCATTCCAGTCTTCAAATGTATCCCCATCCCAGCCTTGGAGACAGGAGAAGCTGCTGAGTGCCCTGCCCTCCAACTGATAGCACTCCAGGACTAATCACTTTCTGTGCAAAACCAGCTAAATCTCAATCGAACTGCCTGAGCAGGCACCTTCCTCATCCCTATGCCCTGACTGGGTGGGCAAACATGATCTTCTCACTGGTCTTGTCAGCTAACTCAGCCTTGAACATTCAGGTCAATTAACCGCACCCAAAAGAGGACGAGGATCCTCTCCCCTTATAGCCCAGCAGACACTGTCCTTCCTGGAGCACAAAGGTTCACTGCCTTATCATGCCTTATCAGAGTTCAAGGCACCAGCCACCAGCAGAACATATATTCAAAGCCATCTCTCTCAGATACTATGCAAAGTGCCACTTGTTTAACAGGAAACATTTCAGTTTAATTTTAAACTGTCTGTGAGCAGACGCTGCCACCAGCTAGCCCAGCAATTGTGGAACGCCTCCAAGGCAGCTGAAACCCTTGTCAAATTAAGTTCATATCACTCTACCCCTCAGCTGGACTTGAACTCCATGCAGAACTCAGCAGTTCAGTTCAGAAATTTGAAGTGGATTAAGAAAAAATCTGTCCAAAACCCCAACCAAGCAAAAATAATAGGACTATGACAGCAGAGAGAACTCTGTTTTGATGAAATGGTGGGCAACTCTTGGGTTAAGCGAGTTCCTGCTGCTGGTGCTTGTGGAGTGCAACACATTCCCTTAACACAACCCAAACTTTCACTTTCTTCATCTAGTCAACTGAGAGGCATATTTCTGCACACCCAAGTCGAGTGGTTTTTTTTGTTGGGGTCCACTACAGCCCAGCCCTTGTCTCTGCTCCTCAAAGATTCAATATTGGGGCTCACCATCTGTCCCATTTGTCTCCTCCAACAACCATTAAACACTGCTAGGTAGGGTCACTGCCCAAAGAGTTATTTCTAGAGCAGTGGGATGGAGGCTACCTTTTCTACCCCCTGTCCTGGTGACCATACTGAGCACTGCCTGACCAGGGGGAAAGCGCAGCCACCAAGGCACTGGGGAAGGTGGCAATTATACCATGGGGCTAGCAGGAGCTCTCTGGTGTGTGTGTGTGTGTCTAACAACTAAAATGAAATTGTCTCACTTCAGCAAACCGAAATAAAAACTTTCAGGTAAGTGCTCCAGGTAAGTTTTTCTTCAATATCTCCACTTCTTGCTATTCCAATTTATGAAATGCCTCAGGTTTCTGGAACTGGATATAAAACTATCCACTTAATGACCATAGAGAAGCAAAATGCTACAGCTACTTAATTTTATGATGAGTCAGTTCTTCGTGTCTTCAGCTCTTTATGGGTTTATGACTTCAGAACCTGATTTGGCTGCCTTGGTTTCATATGAGGACAAGACATGCAGTACAAGAAGATATATTGTGTCTGTTTCCAAAATATATGTACAGAGATTTTAAATAAATCTTCATTTAAGAAAGCCATAAAAGAGAATTCCAAGATTCTGCAGCCACCGAAAACACCGCAGATAACACAAATAGTTTGCTGGTTTTGAAAATTATAATGCTGATGTACCTTAATGAAATGAAACAGTGGCAGCATTTCCTCTGCCGGCTGAGTGGGCTGACTCCTGTTCCAGCTTGGTTTCTGGAGGCAGCTCCATCCTCAGGAGGCTGTACTGTCCAACCACTCGTGTGCCGATGGCCAGATCCTTTTCTGGTTCTGCTATGACCTATAGGAAGTTTGGAACCTGACGCCTGGCAAAGAAATACAGTATTTAAACCTGGTCATGGTTTCACAAGGTAAAACTCTGTTCTGCAAAGAAGAGGGGTGAAGCTTTACCTGAAGTTTCAGGCATTCAAATCCCAGCTGAGCAAAAGCTTGGAAATAGAACTGCATTTTAAAGAACATAATTAGTGATACCAAAGTCAGAGAAGTAACTCTCCAACTGGCTGCAATAGCAGCTGCATGTATTTAAACACTGTCCAGGGATATTCTTATTTTATCCCTGTTCAGGGATAAAATTAATCATATGGGCTTTTTCAAATATTTGAAATGACTTTTCCAAACCAACTTTTTTTTTTTTTTTTTCCCCTTTTGGTGATGTACGTAATTTTATTCCTTTGAATGTATCTTCTTGACTCAACCTTTTTATATATCACCTGCACAAAGCAGAACGCAAGACCAGGAGAAGGAAGTTACGTTTGGCATGGGAACAACTGGTACCTTCACTTGAAACACAAGCAGAGTAAAATATAGGTAATTGCCTAGTGATCGAAGATCATAAGTACTCAGTCCCAGAGTAGCTCAGCACATGCAATTTTTCACTAAAGCAAATTAAATGGAAATTCAGCCATGCCACATTCTGATTGTATTAAGAGCCCTTAGACCTGCCACAGGACAAAAGGAAAAAAAGCAGTTATGGACCCCAAATAAGCTTAGAGTAAATGAAAAGTGATAAAATTTAATTTATATGGGCATCTTACAGCCACAAAGAAGCTGGGGCTGCTGTATTAAAAGCTAAGAACCAACCACAGGAAACACAACCAAGCATAACATTTCTTGGAGAAAATAAGTTGATGCCTTTAATTCTGCCGTTTCAAACCTCTTTAGGAGGAGGACATCTACATTTCTGCTAACCAAATGGTCTTGCAATTCATCTACAGCTAATTTTACCATGTGTCAGAGAAAAATGCACATATCACCTGTATTTTCATGCTACTTCCCAAGGCCTCTAGCAATTTAGCACTAAAATATTTGTACATAGTAATTTCCAACTATATGGTTTCCAATTCCTATTACATTTATGAATAAATAGTGACTCGAACCTCTACAGTATAAGATGCAATTATTCTTATTTCCCAGCTGTTATACTATAGGGGTAATAATGCCACCTGGAGCATCTTTGTGTACTCTCTAATCTTCTCATTGCCCCAGGTGAAGCTTAGACTTACCCTCCTTTCTGTCTCAGAGAACAATCTCTGGCAGAGAAAAGAGGCTCAGCAATAGAGAAGCTGCTGCCTTTGATTAAATCACAATGAAGCCTCTAATTGTAGCCCAGGGAAGAGTCTTTTAAATAAACTAGTATGTACTAAACCAAACACTTGAGATGCAAGGTGGAAGTCAGTCACTGGTCTTTCAAATTAGCACTTCTGTAAATTGGTTTCTACAAATAACACAGAAAGCATCATTAAAAACCACTGACCTGCCTTAAGCATAAAAAGTAAAGAGGGTCCTTTTTATGCCCTCTGATGCAACTAGCCCAGTTCCCTGATTATTTTTCTAAACCCCTAGTCAAGGTGCAGTAAATTTTCCAGAGCACCTATTTTTCACAAGAAGAGAAACTGATACAAGCTCCAGGCATTATTTCCTAACCAACCTTTATTTTCCAAATGTACTAGCTCAAGTCTACCTTACCTTCATCAAAGATGGCAACAGAAACCATGCCCTATGCAAGCTTTTCCCCTTAAGCAAATCCCTGCTAAGACAAATAAGTGGCAGCTGTGTAGTAAGAAGACATATCATCCCTATCTCCCTTCACAATACACCACCGGGCTCCTTCCTGTCTCTTGAGAAAAATGCCTTGTCCAAAGTTTTGTGGCTTTTCCTTCCTGCCTTTCCTAAGAAGGATTGGTACCATCAAGATTTGTATACTTCAGCCATAGAAAAATCAAGGACCCTGGTAGTTCTGCAAAAATGGGACCAGGACAAAGTGCTGAACTATCAGCTTGAAATTCCAAACAACGCTGGGGTACTTTCAGTACAGACTTACCACCTCTCACTAACAGATCCCATTGTTCTGAAGTATCATTTCTGCATGAATGGAAACCATCACCATCAAGAATGGTGCAAGTGCTCTAAAAACTCCAAATAAAATCAGCTATTATACCTGAACTAAAAAAAAAGGTCAGTCTGTAAACACTAGTGTGCCGCACTATAGTCCGTACTTTCTGCCTAAATACTGTTTTTCTCATGTTTATACATTCTAATTCAAATGACACAGTAACGACATAGCACCCATAAACACGGCTCAACAGGCCAGATCTGTTTAAATTACAGTTCCAGATTAGGTGTCTAGTTTCTAGTCTTTCACATCCTTTTATTCCAATGTCAAAGAAAATATGTAGTGAGGCATTTATGTTTGTGTATAGTATCCTCCTGACTCTATGTCCAGACTAATAAATCAATTAGTGAGAGAAGCTGTACAAATGTTGTCTCTGTGTCTCTTTTGTTAAAGCTCATTATTTCCTTTCCTTCCTCACTTAACTTTTCCATGTTAGAACACATTCAGCATTTTTGCTGTTCTCAGCTATTAACAAAATGTCAGGCTGGACCTGTACACCACTGCTGACAGCCAGGAGCAGCACTAGCACCCACCCACTCATCCTTCCTCAACTTGAAAATCAGGTTAACTGATAGTCCAGATGCTCCATGCACAGGGCAGGGTGGGTGGAAGAAAGCCAGCACAGGAATTCTTCACCAGAACAAAGACAGGGAGAACCATCTCATACATGCAAATGTATGTGCATTTCAAATTGGTGAAACAACTTACAAGAGGAATCTTCTTCAGGAAAAGGAAGAAGGGGAAGAGAAGAGGGAAGGGATGTCTGAACTTTACAAAGGCAAAACAAAAACCCTAAATCCCTGTGAGATCAGAATGGCAGACAACTGCCTATAACCTAAGTTCTAGCCCAAATAAAACTTCACTTTTGCTTTGCCATCAACTAGGTTCAGCCACTTTTTTCAGACGGAAAGGTGTTTATGGGTCATGCCTCAGGCCCATTTTCAGCAAAGACAGACCTACCTGCGTAAAGAATAAAGATGACGAAGTCAAAGGTAAGTAATAAAGTTGTTACCTACCCCTGTAGTCTAATCACATAACTTTGCTACAGGCATCTACATTGTACACCTACGTCACTGAATGCAAAGTCAAAAAACCAGAAAATTATTCAAAAAGTTATGTAACTTATATTTTGGCTGGGGTTTTTTTGTTGGTTTTGTTTGTTTGTTTGTTTTCTGGAAACATTGGAAAATCTTGCCCCACAAGGCTGCAGAGTCTCTCTTAGAAATCCGCAAGACTCCCTGGGACAAAGCCCCAGAAACCAAGCCCAAATTTAGTGTCGATCCTGTCATGAGCAGGAGGCTGGGTTACATGATCTTCCAGCTTGAGTGATTTTTGTGATCTGCCTTTATACAAGCCTGAATAGCCTTTGAAGTTACCTTCAAAAACCAGAAATATTTATAATTCATTAGAAAATCAGCACTTCATACAGTTGCAACTATGCCTGTGCAACTTTTACTTCCCTGCCTAATAAGTCTATCGCTGTAATGGATGAGGCACCTTCACACTGTGCCATCTCCACATCCACTGCTTCACTATGTAGGCAGCATGAGCTGCCTTATTTCAAACTAGTTAAATTTGAACCCAATTTCAACTAGTATCATCCAAGCCAGTTCAGTTAAATCATCACAAAGTGGCATGTTGGTTAAAATTATTTACTCCAGTTAAGTTTAACATGCTAACGGATTATTTTAATAAATTTATGGTAGAGCAAACCACTTAAACACAAATGGGGATGTTTGTATATACATACTTAAAGCCAATTTAACTAAACAAAAATTTAAAATATATCATTATGCTATTAAATATCAATTTATTTGTACAGGAGGCTGTGGCTTCGCTCTCTGAGATCCTAACATCATCTTTTATTAACCTTTTTCCACGTGGGAACTCTCTACTTTATGATGTTTGAATCCTGCTAATATTTCATTTTCTACAAAGTGTCTATAAATCACATCAAGTCAGGACAGGCCTGGGCAGACATGGTAAGTCACTGAAGTAAGCAACACACACTTTAAAAATAATCCCCATTTATTTCAGAAACAGTACATCAAAGAAATACCTGACCTGTGTGTCCACAGACTGCATAAATAGTTTGATAAGCAATTAGAACTGTGCAATCAACCCACAACATCCATAGGTTTTGAAGTGCTTAGCAAGATAATACAACATTGCTGTTCCCATTTTACAGCTGCAACAGCTGAAACAGAAAGCTCAGATGACTTGTCTGAGGTCTTATAAGAAATCAGTGCTGTGAACAGGGAAAAACCCTGACGACTCCTGACTCTCAGGCCCCATCTTAAGCTGTGGATTACTTGAGCATGACTAAATTTATAAACAAAAACAAAGACCAAAAAAAGACTTAGTTCTTTCAACTCAAATAAGAACAAAGTTTTCTCACAGGTGTGAGACACGGTTGCTGTTGCAGCAATTTATAGATCAATAAAACCAGATATCCCACAGACACTCACAGGAAGGCCTTTTAAAAAAAGCCAGGTGGGGCAGAAAGAGGTCAGCAGCATGGAGCAAGCTAGATCCAAAGATCCACTGGAACCACTGAAACAGCTTGTGGCAGAGCAACATTCCAGAGAAACAATCAAAATGCCAGGAGGCATTTCCGAGTTGCAAGACTTTTTGCAGAGACCACTGCACTAGCAAACATTTCCCTCACGCTGTAGCATGGGGAGCCCAGCTGCGAGGACACTCCTGGGTGACTTTGCTCCCAGGAAGCCTGGCAAGGCAATGGGAAGCAGAGGCTATTGGAGAACAATTGCTCAACGGCTGAACCAGGGCTTGGCCCAGAACTCACCACCTTGGGATTGTGGTGGCACAAGGCCAAGAGACTTGCACAGAAAGATGTGTCTACACAGGGTCTTCATTTCTGCAATATGGCTATTCTTAATTATTACCGCTCGACTTCGCATGCTTTGCACTTCAGCGTAGCACCACACTGCTGAACACTAACTGGAAATAGCACTTGTTATCCACTGTGTGTACACGTACGGTCTCAAGAGGACAGAGATTTCACAGGAGGATATCTTTACAGGCAGAGACGGAAATGAAGATCAACCTCTTTTGGGTTGAGATCCACTCTAAGGGGCTGCAGAGACTGCCCTTAGGGCACACTCATATACTGCCTTTGAAGAACAACTGTGCAGATTTCTGTTTCAATCAACCACCACCAATTTCATAGGCAGGGCATGGAACCTGAGCACACACTTTACAGAAGAAAAAGCAACACACAGATAAGCTGAGAGGAAAGAAAAACGCTACAGACAATGCGTTATCTAGGGATCTTCTTTCCCTTATATCATCCAGTCATATTCACATTGCAAAGATCTTTGTTAGCTCACACACACAGGAAGTTTGGGACTTCAGGTGGGGCCACACGGCTCATTTGGTGTCATGCTGATCTCTTGATTTTGTCTGCGAGCTGGGCACTTTCAGTTTTCCTGAGGTAGCAGATACAGAAGTCATTGTTTCACACCTTTAAATAAAACAAAAGCGTAGGAAGAGGGGATAGACAGACAGATGCTTTGGAGCTTCCTAGGAAAAAGGCAATCACACTCTATGTAAAACATGTTTCTGAAATACTATACTCCGTTAGGACAGACAATGCCAGCCTCTAAAACCAAACCTCGCCCTCTCAGAATCACCCTGAAGAACAATCACAGGATTATTGTGGCAAGTTACAAAACAGTTAGTCAGAGAGGCATGGCTTTTCATAAATAAATGGGCAGGCACCTGGCTTTCCAGGGCCCTGAACTTTATGCAGAATGGATCTTTTGCTCACTAACATCCTGCAGCAGGTCAAGGCAGAGGAACTGCAGGCATTGTGCTACAACAGTACACCGTACTGACAGCAGGGACGACTGTGCTGCTATAGGGAGGCATTCACAGAATTTATGTGCAGAAAGTATTTATCAGATGACAAATACACCCACTCTTTCTGTTGCTGTGCCAGTTTTTCTGCTAAGCATTTTAACAAGACAGGGTCTACTTTGGAGTCAAACTTGTTGGCGAACCAGTGCCCATAATTCAGAAGCCATCTTAATTCTGCGGCCCCATAGATGCAGACACTGCGAAGGTGGGTTCCAGTGCAGGGAGGATACAAATGATCTTCAAGATAATTCCATTTCACCAGACGAGTTTTGCTTTGTAGGTCTGTTACATCCTGGGCTGACCTTGGAATTTCCCCAGGGACCCCAGGAACACGTACAAGAGTGGCCCAAAAATGTTCATCCGGAGAGTAAGTATCCCTTGACCACTCAAAAAAATCTTTTGCGAGGGAGCTTTCAAGGGTATACTGAATAAATGCTCGACTTAAAACAAAATAGGCACTGCCTACAAATACCTCAATATTATGAGGGGGTGGATTCTTGGAAATGTTGGTTTTTACAGGCATCTGCATATATTCATAAGGCACTTTCATAAGTTCGTAGTGATAGGTAAATCGTTCTCTTTTGCTACTGCTTGGCTTTATAGTTTCCAGCATGTTTCCTCCACTAAGTCTCTTTAGTTCAGCCACCAACTCAAAATTTGATCTCAAAGGGAAATCTTGGCCGCACAAATTAATAACATACTTCCAGGGAACTGAAGAATCCATCAAATCAGACAAACAATTGAAATCTGCCTGCAGCCGTGAAATATGCGCATAGTCCACTGTCTCCAATTTTGATGCAATAAAAATATTAGGGAAACATTTAGCTAGATTGTCCATAGCAGATTTGAAACTTTTTGCTGATTTTTGGTCATAATGGATGCAGTATATATTTTGATGACTGTACAGTGAATGTATGAGCCTTTCTACCATTACTGCATCTTTGTGAACAACCAAAGAATAGGCGATTGGAAAACTCTCTTCTTCTGGAGAAACAGGTTTCAGGTGGTATTTCCTAAGTGAACGATACATACGGCAATCACTCGTTACTGCTGTAATATCTTCATCAGTTAAATCAATTATCTCTTTTCTTCTTACCTCCAAACTCTTGCCAATTTCATGAGGATCTTGTTCATATATAGATGAACAATTAATTTCATACTGGAAATCATTTCTAAGGTAGGAATATCTGTTTCTAACATAAGAAGAAGTGCTCAAGAAGTGCTCAACCAAATAAATGCCCTTAGAGGGAAAAAAGTGTCTTTCGACGTGGAAAAGCTTCAGCAGTGCAATCAGCCACCCTGTAACACACAGGATCAGGATTTTCCTTCGTGAGGGACACTTGTAGGGACATTTGCGCCTCTTCATTCTGCATGAAAACAGAGACATGATGGTATTTTAAATCAGGAACAAAGCATCAAAATTCCAGCTTTTAACAAAGACCTGTGCACATCTGTCTGTCCACAGTATAAACAACACCTCAGCAGGACAGGGCAGTGGAAATCTGCAGTTTCTTCTTCATTATCACATTAATTCAGAGACAGATTTTACCACAACTATAGGCAAAGATTTCTTTCCCCTGTATTAACTGACTGAAGAGAATAAACCAACTCATATTTCAGATGATTTACAGCTAAATAGGAGTGTTGGAACAAAACTCCCACTGTTTATTTTCCAAACCTTTTAAAATTACTTATGAGTCACTAACTGAATTACAGCAACCTCTGCATTGGAAGAAACATGATTGTCCTCTAAGCAAGGAAGAAGGATTGTTTATTTTCCCATGTAACTCTTGGGGATTCAATGGGAGCAGCAAGGGGATCTCTTGTGAGTCTGCAAAAAAAATGTGTGCTTAACAGTAGATATTTAGAATTCAGTCAGAGCATCCTCATTTTCTCTAGCACTGAGCCTAACCCACAAAGATGTCCAAGAGAAAATTAATTTCCTCCCCGTCCTCTCCCAACAGGGTCTGAGCAGCCCAAAATCCTCCCTGTGTCCAGATTTATTCTGGAAAATGCTGGTAACCTGCCCTGCTAACCTGACTTCCATCCATTGGAATGAGTATATAATGTAAAGTTTTGAAGGCAGAAGGGGGAGTAGTGAGCAATAGCACATCTATCCTCCTGTTCCCTGCCGTGTGACACAACCTCAGACACGACTGCAGAAACACACACAGGGCAAGGTATGTTTTATGCAGCAGGTTATTTAAAAACATTCCCGTGTACCCACTTAACAACTGAGGTATTACCACAATGAAAGCTCAATACAGTGATCCCCTTTCCATATAGCTTCACTTTACCCACTGAGTGCAAGCAGCATTGCTGTTACCCCTGAATTAAAATTAGGCCAGAGTCCACATCAAGGTGCCGCACTAAACTTAGCTCTGCTTAGCTTAAACTAATGATCTACTTCGTCTCTAAATTGACCAGCCACCAATATTTCTTTTTAAGGAAAAGCTGTTCCAGGATGCTTGAGTGGATGAAATGGTGAGGCCACCGATGAGGCTCAGACGACTGCAGATCCAATGCATGCCTGTACTAAGTATCAAGCATTGAGGTGCGTGTGCAACACGAATGACAGTGACTTAGCTTGGGCTTCTTTAGCTTTCCCACCAATGTCACATCTTGCAAGCTGCAGTTTCAGTTAAAAGGCAGCATGTTAAGGCAGAGCTGCTTCATTACTCTGTTTGACCTTCCCTTGTCCCTCTGCATTTTTCTCCTCGATGCTTCTCTTCTGGGGGCAACAGAACAGAGAAGCAAATCCTACCTCCTTGTTTCCTCTGTGGGTGCCAGGTATCAAGTGGGGAAGGGAGCAGGGTAAGCTTTCATGGGGCTAAGGCAACACTCAAAAAACCCTTTCCCCTGCATACCTAAAGTGTTCAAAGTTATGAACTGAGCTAGGACGAGTTAAAAGAAGTGTCAATAAAGAAGGCCAAGCTGAAGGCAAAAGCATGCTAAAAACCACACTAGAATCAGACCTTAGTTTCTAGTGCCCTACAGCAACTAGGGAAGAGAGAGAATATGGAATTATGAACAGAGGAAGTAACTCTTGTCTATACAGAGTCATACATGCATTTTAGGTATCACCCTGGGCTCTGGGACTCTGTTTTTGGGTGCTGACAGGGGAATAGGACAGGATTTGGCATGAGAGCACAGCTGCTGGTCAGCAACTTTTTGCTTCCTAACATTTCTACATATCATCAAGCACTTATCCTGCAGTAAATACCTCTTTGGGCCATGGATAGTCTGGATCTGTAAAAAGTCTACAGCACATCACGCAAGTATCTGACCAGGCATCTCTCCATCAGAAGGAAGCAACATCTGCAGCACCCAACTCCTCTCAATCTCCCTCCCATACAAAGCCCAATGCAGCCTGGGCTCTGGGACTCTGGTTTTGAGAGCTGACAGGGGAATGGGACAGGATTTGGCATGAGAGCAGAGTTGCTGGCCAGCAACCTTCTCTGATAACAGACCCATTATCAATTGGTTACATGAAAGTTTAATCCACAGTAATTCACTTGAAGGTTTCTAATGGAGATATCTGCATTTCTCCTATTGCTAGCACCATAACTCAAAAAAATAAAAAAAATCCCATCCAACCAAAACAATTATAAAAATCTGGGAAGTGGCTCCTCTTCACAACTGCTGCTCACGTTCACAGAAGATGGACACAGGCAAAACATTCATCCTCCAAGCACCAACTATAGCTCTCAGCCTCTCATGATCATGCCCTCCAGCTGCAAAGATTGCTGCATCAAAGTGTTGTGTTTTTTTTTTTATAAAGCCACACACACCACTCAGGATTCAATCATGAAATAACAATGGGTCAAGTTGCTGGGAAGCGGAGGAAATCCCCTCCCTAGCTGCTCAGGCTTCAGGTGGGAACACAGCACAGAGGCTGGGGAGCAGTCCAGCTAAAAGCTTCCACGGCAGGCACTAATTACAACTCCTCTGATTGACAGCAAGTCTCTAGCGTGCCTTCTGCAACACTGAAATTTCAAAGGCATCCCTGAGAAGGGTTAAGCAAGGGTCAGGTGTGCTGCTAACAGCAGACACAACCTCCTCAGAAAGCAGTGAACATCTTGTTCTGTAAGCCTTGTGAACAACATGGTGTTTTGCATTTCACTGACGCTCCTGAAAAAACCACACTTTGCCTTTCAAATTCAAAAGAAACCTTTTCTATTTGAAGGTCTTTTATTGAAATTGAACTGAACAAAGTTCTAAAAGAAATACAGTTTTGAACAGGAACAGAGATGGCAACAATCCACATTTTGGCTTGGTTTTCAGTTTAGATTTTTATTTCATTAAAGACAGCAACATTTGCGTCTTCATTTCTCAAGATAAGAAAATATGTTTTCTTCTGCAAAAATCTGTAAAAAGTAGATATGGCAATCCTAGAACCTAAATCCAGAACCTAAAAGGGAGTGATGATCTACCTGCCTCAAAGGCTCCTCTGCATTTTCACCTGAATACTGTGTAATTGTTGTTGCACTGTGATCTAAACACACTGGCTAAGGCCACTATGCACTATCAGAGGGAGAGCAGGTTTATTGCAAGTGAAGCTTGTAACACTCCTGCATTATTTAATTTGTATTATTTATAGTTAATGCCTCTTAAATGCCACTATGCAAATGCACACAGGATGGGGAATGAACAGGAGTTAAGAGACTTGCACACACCTGCAGGCCTATGATCTCACTGGCATCACAGAGACATAGTAGGATGGTTCCTGTGACTGCAGTGTTGGAATGGACACTCCAGACTCTTCAGGAAAGACAGGCAGGGTAGACAAGGAGGAGTTGTTTACATCAATGATGAGCTGGAGTACATAGAGTTCCACCTGGGGATGGATAAGGAGCTGACTGACAGGTTATGGGTCCATATTAAATGGAGGATGGGGACAGGTGGGGGTGGTCTGCTACAGGCCATCATCCAACTTCACCCACCCCGGTATCTGTTAGAGGGACAACACAGAATCAAAGAGAATCACAGAATAATATGGGTTTGGAAGGGACCTCTGGAGAACATCTAGGCCAACCCCCCTGCCACAGCAGGTCCACCCAGAGCAGGTTGCACAGGAACATGTCCAGATGTGTTTTGAATGTCTCCAGAGACAGAGACTCCACAGCCTCCCTGGTCAGCCCCTTCCCGTGTTCCCTCACCCTAAAGAAATTTTCTCTCATANCCAGAACCAGACACTGTACTCCAGATGGAGCCTTACAGAGCAGAGTGGTAGGATAACCTCCCTCAAACTGCTGGCTACTCTCTTTTTAATGTATCCCAGGAAACCATTTGCCTTCTTGGCCAAAAGGGCACATTCCTGCCTCATAGTCAACTTGTTGCGCACTAGGACTCCAATGTCTCTCTCTGCAATGTCAGCCCCTAGTCTGTACTGGTGCAGGGGGATATTCCTTCCCAGGCGCAGGACCCTACACTTGTCCTTGTTGAATTTCATCAGGTTTCTCTCTGCCCAACTCTCCAGCCTTTCCAGGTCCCGCTGGGTGGTGGCACAGCTTTCTGGTATGCCAGCCAACCCTGCCAATTTTGTGTCATTGGCAAACCTTCTGAGGGTACATTCCATCCCTTCATTCAAGTCATTGATGAAAAAATTGAAGAGGACTGGACTGACCCTTGGGGGACCCCAATTGTTACAGACCTCCAATTAGATTCTGTGCCACTGAAAATAGAATAATTTTGGTTGAAAGAAACGCTTGGGATGATCAAGTCCAACCATCAGCCCTACTCTACAAGTTCTCCCCTACACCATATCCCTCAACACCACATCTAATCTACTCTTAAACACAGTCAGGGAAGGAGGCTCCACCACTTCCCTGGGCAGCCCATTCCAGTGATGACCCTCTGAGCTCTGTCTTTCGGCCAGTTTTCAATCCATTTTGCTGTTCATTCATCTAATCTCATAAGCTTATCTATGAGTATGCTGTGGGAGACTGTGTCAAAAGTCTTGCTGAAGTCAAAGTAGACAACATCCACCACCCTTCCCTCATCTATCCATCCAGTCATGCCATCGCTGGAAAACGGCAGGTTAGTCAGACATGATTTCCCCTTGGTGAATCTGTGTTGCCTATTTCTGATAGCTTTCTTTTCCTCCAGATGCTTTGAGATGATGCCCAGAACAAACTGTTTTATCATCTTTCCAGGGATGGAGGTGAGGTTAACTAGTTTGTAGTTTCCCATGTCCTCCTTCTTGCCCTTTTTGAAGACTGGGATGACACTGGCTTTCCTCTAGTCCTCAGGCACCTTGCCTGCTCTCCAGGACCTTACCAAGATGATGGAAAGCAGCCCAGCAATGACTTCTGCCAGCTCCCTCAGCACTCCCTTAGCACAGCAGGGCATAAACAATCCAGAAGGTACCTCAAATGTGTCAATGATCACTTCCTTCTCCAAGTGACAGAGGGGACAATGAGGAGAGGAGCCATGCTGGACCTAGCTCTCACCAACAAGGGGGTCGGTAGGGAATGTGAAGCTCAAGGGCAGCCTTGGCTGCAGTGACCATGAAATGGTGGAGTTCAAGATCCTTAGGGCATTGAGAAGGATACACAGTAAGCTCACTACCCTGGACTTCAGGAGAGCAGACTTTGGCCTCTTCAGGCATTTGTTTGGCAGAGTACCTGGCAGGTGATTCTACCCCTCTACTCTGCTCTCATGAGACCCCACCTGGAATACCACATCCAGCTCTGGATTCCTCAGCACATGAAAGACATGAGCCTATTGGAATGGGTCCAGCAGAGGGCCATTAAGGGCCAAAGAGCTGGAGCACCTCTCCTACAAAGACCGGCTGAGAGAGTTGGGGTTGTTCAGCTGGAGAAGAGAAGGCTCCAGGGAGACATAACAGTGGCCTTCTGGTACTTAAAGTGGGTGTACAGTAGGGATNGGCTCCAGGGAGACATAACAGTGGCCTTCTGGTACTTAAAGTGGGTGTACAGTAGGGATGGGGAGGGACTCTTTATCAGGGAGTGTAGCAATATGGCAAGGGGTAACTGCTTTAGAAAAAAAGAGGAGAGATTTAGACTATAAGTGAGGAAGAAATTCTTTATTCCGAGAATGGCGAGACACTGGAACAGACTGCCCAGCGCAGTTGTGGTTGCTCCATTCTGGGAAGTGTTCAAGGCCAGGCTGAATGGGGCTTTGTGCAACCTGGTTAGAGGTGTCCCTGCACATGGCAGGGGGGTGGAGCTTGACAATAAGGTCTCTTTCAACTCTAAACTTTCTATGATAGTTCCATAACATCAAACATCTAAGATACTGCAGAAAGACCACCAATGAGTGTAAGTTTGATTTACTTTAGCTTTAAGCGTGCCTATGCATCTGTTCATTGTATTTACCAAATCACTGAAAAAGCAGACCTTTTAAACTGTTGCATCTTCTCCGCACTAGGCAGACAAATAAATTATCATCATTCAGCTGGTGAACTGCTTAACTGGGGTAGCATAGAACACCTCCTACTGGTACAGCATCTCTTCCCTGGAGTGAAGCAGACCACACATACAAAAAGAATAGTGGGGAGAAATTGTGCCCACGGCCCTTAAAAGAAAAAAAGGAACTGCTGATGCTGTGTGTTGGAGGAAGGACAGAACAGTCAAACATTAGCCATCTGAGTCTGTATATGATGAGAGATGGTGGTCCTAATTTCTGTTGTGAGTAGACTCCTGTAAGCATGCAAATGAAATTACCAGGAATAACATCTTTTATATTATTCCCACTAACAAAAACTCATCCATTCCTTCAGAGTAAAGTCAAATTTAAAGCATCACTCCTACTGAGAAGCCATATAACACCATCATGCATTATTTCATAGAATCTAGACTGGTTCGCGTTGTAAGGGACCTTCAAAGGTCATCTAGTCCAACCTCCCTGCCATGGACAGGAACACTTCCACTGGATTGCTTGAGGTTGTCCCACAGCATCTAGGAATATTTTATGTCAGGGAGCGCAACTCAACATTGTTAAATTAGCCAGAGTGCTTTGTGATCTAGCCTTGAAGAAAACCTGCAGAGAACCTATTCTGTATTCTGCTGGCTGTACCATACCAGTTTTGTCCACTGTTTGTCAACTTAGGTCCCTCTGCAACTGGTGGAAAGATATAAGGAACTGGAAAGGAGCAACAGTTTGTCCCAGAGCACAAGCTGCCAGATGGGCCGAATGAGGCATCTATGAGACAGTCCCTGCCCCAACAAACAGGATGCCAGGACAAGAGCTCAGCTTTTGCACCCGCACTGAGCTCTGCCAGGTCTGCTTGCAATGGTGCAGCCTTGGTGTACCTCTGGTGTGAAGCTTCCTGAGGGCAGAAGCACTGTACTGAACCCTGATCCTCTGCCAGTAACACCCCAGCAACTCCTCCATCCCAGAGCAGTGCACAGGAGCAATGGAGAAAAGCCAGCCTGGAAGCTGCACCGATCAGCACAAGACTGAGCCATTCTCCCACCAAGCTCCCACTCTGGCTGACCTCCAACAGCTTGGATCCACCAGCCCTCTTTGAACCTGCCTCTCTATAAAGGGTTAAGGAGGGCTTTGAGCAACCCAGAGAAAAAGGCAGGATCCCTTCAGCAGCACAGAGAAACTGTCAGGCTTTAGGCACATAAAGGCGCATTTCCACTTCACTAAGACCCTAATGATTGACATACGGAAAGCTCCTGAGAGAGCCCAGGGCTTTATTACTGCTCTTCACACTACTATTTCTGTTCTTTCCATAAACCCAGTGTACTTGGAGTAACAGCAACTCCCAGACTGTGCAACTCAGTGAAGCCAATGCCATTCTTGAAGGAATCTGCAGCTCCCTTCACCCTGAGCAGAAACGAATTGCCAACTCACATGTTCCTCTTGTTCTGCATGCCAAGTCTCTCCTGCAGTCCACACTAACAACTGCCTCTTGGATTTCTGTACCAGCAATACAAGTTAGAAAATATGAGAACTGATTGCTTTGCAGCAAAAAAGAGCAAAACCCAGTGGTACTGAAGAAGCAGCCCCAGACCCTCCAGAAGCCTCTGCTCCTTCTTCACTAACAACTCATCTCTGGCTATTGGAAACAGGCCTCTTGGGAATAAAGCAGCTTCCATAAAGCTGTTCCTTGAAAGTAACAGCTGCATTATTCAAAGTAATTTTAACTCAAAAGTCAAAGACTTGTAGGTATGTACTTTTAACATCTACTCTTTTCTCCTTCCCTCCATCTAGTAAAAACTCCCAAGGGGCAAACCTGATTGTGAAAAACAGTGAAGGTTCAGAAAAGCTGTTTGCTTTATCCAGTCCAAAAAATGTGTCATTGGCCTCATTGGTCAAAATTGACAGAGTATTCCATCCCATCTGCACCACACTCGGTATAAAAGCCAAGGCATCAAAGGTGTCAGTCTCTTTCTTCAATGGTTGGTGTCCGAGAAGGACTCTGTCTGTTCTGCCTTCCATCCCAATCCATGTGTTCCTAAATCCAGTTCCCATTTGTCTCTGAGATCAGACTGGGACTTTCCCAGTGCTGCTGGTATGGCAATCAGGATCTTGGTAATAGTTTTGTATGTATTATATATATATTTCATTATTTTCTTATTAATATTACTATCTTTTCTTTTTATTATTAATATTTCATTACAGTAGTTTTAGTGTTCTATTCAATCCGGAAGTTTTTCTCCCTTATTCTCTCTCCCTCTTCTGGCAAAGGAGGGAGGTTAAAGAGAGCATCTGTCAATTGTTTAGTGACCAGCCCAGCCCAAAACAATACACCTCCTCAAAATCTGTGGTGGTGTTCCAGCCTTTCATATGCAGTGCAGAGGTGCTCCCAGTCTGTCTGTATTCAAATCACACTGATTATTAACAGCTTGTCAAACACTTTGTTTGAGACTACAAGAAATTTTGCAGCTCCCAGCACTTCGTTTTCTTTCCTTATTGTGTCTTTTCTGATACAGCTTCTGCTCCACTAAGCACAAGTGCTTCAGTGATTAAAGGGAGAAGCTGCCAGGTGGATCTGCAGAGACCACAAGCTCCCTGGATGCTGTCCTCAGGGCAGAGCTGTCATGAACTGCCAAGGCTCATCACAGGAAGACCAGATCCTGGAGGGAACAAGATGCATCAGAAGCCTCCCCACAGGGAAAAGGATTAAAATCTTGCTTTGAAAATTGGATTTTGTCCAGGAAGGCTGGAGGGAACTTTGATCAGAGCAGGATGGCCCTATGGAGAAGGAAAGACACTATAGACAGCTCTGAAAGCAACAAGTTCAGCAGCAGGACGTGCAGGCAGGGCTACCTGAAGAAGTTTTCAACCTGTTGTTCCTGAAGTAACCATTGAGTAGGTAAGCAAAGGTTCAGGCTCAAACATCAAATAAATTGAGCTCCAGAAAAGCAAAAGCCATGACCTCTCTTAACATTTAGCCCTATCAAATTTATGCTACTATTTATCTACTTTAAAATTACCCTACAAATTGGTTTATGACTCTCTCCAGTTGGCTACAAAGGCCACAAATTATTTTTGGTGTCATGCCAGCCATCCAACTGGTGGGAAGCATGTCTTTATCTGTTGTTACACCAGCTTGGGAGGGCTCAACCGACAGCACAAAGCTGCAAGACACATTGGCTGCTACCAGAATATGGATTCTGGGAAAATTCAGGCTTGTGAGTAGGCAGTGCCCTCTCCTCAGTGGGTCTGAAATGCATATTACTTGCTAGAAATGCTGTTGTGGGTCAACTTACTTTTGTGCTTGCCACAAAGCAGAAGTTAAGTGAGAAGGTAAAGTCTGAATGAGAGAAACTGGAAAGAACGGATGGTGAATGGAGGGCACAGGAGCAGGCTGTTCCTGTGTACCAGAAAACTAGCAAGCGGGGAAGGAGACCAGCCTGGCTAGATAGGGACCTTTGTCTAGAGCTTCAAACTAAGAAGAGAATGTACCAACTTTGGAAGA
>VZTM01038024.1:23491-35652 GCA_013400555.1 Jacana jacana
CCATCTGGAATGTGGGTGAAGGTGAAAGTTGTCAGGCTGTGAAAAATGGAATTGGTGTTGGCTGACCTGAAATAGGCCGTAAAGTTCTATTCCTCACAAAGGCAAGATATATTATTGCTGTAACGCCATTATTCCGCTCCATCACTTTTAAACCTTGTTCCCATTATCTGCAAGTTAAATATAACCCTATGTAAAAACAGGAAGGACAGCGCTAAGTTGTCCAGCTTAACAGCACACACTTAAAACATAATAGAGCACTTGTTACTGTATTTTATGGAACGGAAACTCCAAATGTAAAGATGTATTAAGGAAATATCTCAAAGTTATTAGGGAAGGATATTTACAATTACAGATTGCTTTATATTATGCTTTTATGAACATCTCAGGAAATGAAATAGCCCTCAGCTGTAGAGAGTGAAGAGGGAGGTAATTTTCCTTAATACGGGTGATAAAATTAATCTGATTGAAATCGCTAGCGATTATTTCGCAGAATACTGAGTGGCAGTACAATCACTTACACTCTTTTATATTTTTTTAGTCAAAGCTCGTGTAGATGAAAGCTAATTACAAAGTAGTGATGTGAAGCGCTAAGGAAATAGTTTGTATAGCATAGAACAGGCACAGCTAATTGGGGTTTGTGATTACACAGATTGTTGTTAGGGAGAATTAACTACCAGCAGTCTCTCCTGCAAAGCTTCTCATCAAGGGAAAGTAAAAATAGACACTGGATCTGTTATTTATCTAATTATGCTATGAATATTTTCACAAGCATGTTGCACACTCTCAAATGGTTTGTTGTTCAAAAACTTTCAGTCTCATGTTGCTTCTGATCAAAGTATCAATATGAAGTTTCTGACATTTGATTTTTTTTTTCTCTTAATATTACACACCCAGTCCTTCCACTCCACAAAACTATGCCTGGGAATAGAACGGTACGAATTCAGGCTTCTATACATAACACTGTGTCAGCAGGAATGCATTAAAATGATTACTGGTAAGGTGACTGGACAGAGAAGCTTGCAGCGAGTGACCAAAGTGAGAAAAGCCAAGACAGGTTTGAAATAGCACTGAGAAATGTTTTCTTAGCTGTTATTTTCTAAATCATTGTACAAGTCTACTGAAAACGAAAACCTTGTAAATATGCAAAAAAGGCAGGTCTTTGTTTTACACTGTTCTATAGAGAACAGGAAGGGGTGGAGGGAGGAGATGTTCCATATGGAGACCCTGATCTTGTAAACTAATCTGCATGGGAGACTCCTTATGCTGCATGGAGCCTCACTGAAATCATTAGGACTCTGTGTGGTGCAGTGTGTAATCAGGCTGATAATAGATGCTCATTGAATTTGTTACATGTTTTGCCTTGCTTTGTTACTGCCTTTTACTTGCTGACCTGGGGTAGCTCACTGAGATTGAAAACTGTCATGTGATAAACTTTCAGAGAAATCTGTAACAGCTAGTACAGAAAGCTGCTTAGAGTCCTAATTTCTGGTGGATTATTGAATTAATGTATATTACTTAATAACAGATTCAGCGAACTTTGATCGTCAGCAGAGTAGCTGCGAGGAAGGCCCCTGAAGATCTTACTGGAAGGATGTATAACTATGTGTTATTAGTCCTAACATAAAGGTTTGTCAGTCTCCATAGAGGTTCTCAGGGAAGGGGAAAGCAATCATGAAAGGCAGTGGCATTCAAGCAAATTGGCAAGCATTGATATCACCGCTGGAAGGAGTACCACGCCTTCCTGTGAGCACTGCTTCCTAGAATTACTGTCTCTTGGTGGAAACCTCAGATACTCCCATCTCCATGCATATAACACCTCCCTGTACCATCCCTCAAGAAGTACTTGAATAATACCCAGCTGCATTTTTCACAGGGGGTGGATGCTCAGTATTTGTAAGACATCTTAGAGAAAACTGCAGTATTTTCCATCTGCATAATCTCAATTTTCTGTATTATACAGAATGTACAGTCTTTCAAACTCAGTTTAGAAGCCTGAAGATCAATGGGTAATTCACAGCAGTTTAATAACTCATACACAAAATAAAATCAAAAAGTGTCAGAAGCAGCTTCTGACTTTGGGTGGTCAATTTGAGACACTGGGTTTGGGCTTGCTTTGTAAAAATTGTGAGTTCCCACAATAACCACTCTGAGTTAAAATGTAAATGCCCCAAGTCAGAGGACCATTTTAGCATATGTTCATATGCTTTTATTTTACTCTCCTTTTTTCTTCTGTTTTTCTGAAAAATCCTCAGGCAACAGCTTGCTAAACTGTGAGTTGTCCTATAACTCAGCAGTTTCCAAACTTACTTGGACTAACAGCACTGAAAACTACTGCCAGTTCTCCAAAAACTAGTTCTTCTGTGGAAATTGCCCTGTACCCAGAGGTACTTACAGCTTGGATATCATGGTGGGATCCAGGGTTAGGCTATGACCAAGGCTTCTGTGGGTTTAGGACCAGGTGACTTGGGACCATCCATGCACTAGCCCTCACTGGCAAATCTCACCCTTACCACAGCCATAATTACCTACTTTGCTTCTGTGGACCATAGTGGGAAAATCCCAGGACTGGTGATTTATACTACCTCCGTGCAAATAAACCCAGAAAATTTGAGATGTAGCAATAGTTACTAACCAGCAATACAAAGAACAGTGTTCCATGTTCACAGAAAACAAAAGATGTGCCAAAATGATTGTGATGGGAAAGTGCTGTTATACCTTTAAATAAAAAAAGTTGGCAAGAAAATGTGTATACAGAACTGGAGTAAAATTTTTCCAGAGAGGCTTTTTGCTCTGGGTAGTTAATTTAAGACCAGCTGAGTCTGATTTTCCAACATCCTGAATTCCTGCAGCTTTCACTGACTTCACACTGAGATGCCCAAAATCAAAGCAATAAATATAGCGTCAAAGACCTGTAATAGTGCTGATTCCCCAGCCCTCCCTCTCCCCCACCTTTTTTGAGGAGCAAGGACCATGATCCCAGTGGAGACCCCTTGAGGGGAAGGCTGGATACCCGTACTTTGTAACTTGCTCCCTCTCCTAAGACTTTGGGTTCCCTGCCTGGGTTCACGTTCTCACAGGGGTGGAGGGAAGAAGTGTAAGGTATGTGTGATGGTCTAAGTGGACCAGGTCAACATATAGTACTGTTGGGGACCGTAGCATACAGCTACCATGCCCAAAAAGCCCACATAAAGCAAGTTGCATGGACACTGGGAAAATAAATCTTGCCCTCTCCTGAGGTAATGGACTCATAGCTTCTGCTCAAACCCTCTGGAATGTTTTCCCCCTCAGATGGGGCTCATGTAGTTCTCATGGAAAATCCCTGCAGTCACAAAGGTCAGGCAGGTGAAGAGGAGGCTCTGCCGTGTCACCCAGTGGTAGGGGGAAAACTGAGCAGAGGCTTGTGGCTGGTAACTTTTTCTGTCTCTCTGGTACTGCCAACTGTACTGAGGGCACTCTCCTGAGCTACAGGTATTATTTCCCAGATGTAGTGTCTGCCTGCAGTGTAAGGAGATGGTGTTTTACAGTCCTCTGCAATGCGGAGAGGAATAGGAAAAGGGAAAGATATATAGAAAAAGAAACCTTATCCACCGGTTGGATTCATTTACATTTGGAAAAGGATCAAGCACAGTGTTACAGCAGACAAAACTGCTCATGATAGGCATAATATAAAAGGGTGTCATTTTTCATGTGAGTACACAGAGGACACACTGGATCAGACAAGTTGTCCACCTCCTCCAGTAAACTGTTTATAAAATTGGCTAGCTTCAGATGAGCACACCAGAAACTCTGCAATAGGTTGTTACAGAGACAACTTGCCCACAGGGAAAAATTCCTCCTAATCCACAGACTGTTTTATGCCCTGAAGCCTATGAATTTACATCCTTTCCCCAAAGTCTTGGAATCTTTTTTTATTTCTTTGCTTTTCTGCTCTTTGCTACAATAACTGTGGATATTTGGGTTATTGTACGTAAATATTTACTATTTATTTTATGTGGAAAATGAGTACAGATATAATGAAAAATTATATATTGGTTCATACTATTATTAATGATCTGACACTAGCAACACACTGTATTCTGTATGTATTAGCAATTTTACTGCCATTCTGTATGAGCAGAAGATAAAAATGATATTATATGAGTGCATGCAAATGATGAAGGTCTGGACCTGTGCTAGGTAATTTTCCTGTGCTCCTCTACTTTGTCCACTTCAAGTGACAGCCACTGAAAATTAAATGGTTTTCAATAAAAAATCTGTAACCTGAAATGAATCCCTACAGGGTAATTAGGGTATCTTGCACATAAAAACTAATCATGTGTCCTCCACTCATGAAGAATCCTCCACAGCTGATCGGCATCCCTGGAGTGCTGGTTAGGCCTGATCTTTAATGCCCATGAGATGTAATGCTCAGCTGAGAGGCATCACCCTGTCGCACTGTTCAGGGACGTATCCTTCCTCAAGCACACAGGTTGGTTTGCTGCTCTGTTCAATCTGTGCTGTACTACTTTTTGCACTCTTGTTCTTCATGGCACTGGCTCCACTGTGTCTCCTGCTTTTCTGTCCCAGCAGTTCACCCTCCCCAGCAGCACTTCATCTAGGACAAAGGGTGCTGTCTAGGACACAGTGTGCCTTCTGCTGTTTGACCACCTACACTGAAAGTTCTGTCATCACTAAGCATCTTGGGATTAATCTGGTAGAGATAGATTTTGTTCCAGCCAATCTGAGTCCTAAATATTTCAAGACTTGCTTAAAGCTGCAACATGGACATTAGCTTTTGGAGAAACAAGCCTCATTCTGCCTTGGATCTGGCAGAAAACTGAGCATTCCTACTCCCAAACCCACCTGATTGTAAAACTACTAGACTGAGCTTGTATCAGAGTACCCTAATTCTCAGTATCACTTATACCTTGGGCTCCAATCTGTCCCATCAGAGTCATGGGACTTAATGGGACTTTCAGCTCAGAGCGTGAGCCAGGCAAACGCGTCTTCCCTCAGTCTGCATTGCAGAAATTCCCCAGTGAAAAAAACAAAAAACACAGTCAAAAATAATTTTGGCTTTGCATTTTTAAAGGAACTGTTTCCTATCAACTAATGGGCCAGAACTCAGTAAATCTAATGAACTGCAATATTGATAATAATTGTAATTATTCCTATGTATTACATAGACTTCTAATTAGTAGCACCTTTGCAATATAGTAAAGAAATTCCCAGAGACTTACAGTCTGTAAAGGACACACATGAAGGATAAAGGAGAGAAAAAATATTATTATCTCTTTGGTTTTAAGATGACAAACTGAGGCAGAGGACTGAAATGGGTTTTGAGCCATTGACATGGGGAGTCAGTTTTCACACCCACTGATACATGTGGAGCTCAGCATGTGGTACAAAACCGAAGGAAGATCATTGCTTTGATTTGTTTTAGAGTGAACTTTAGGATCAACATTTCTCAGGACACTGTTCAATACAGATAATTGGGGAATGATTTTCCTGTCCTGTTCTTAGTGTTTCAGCTTTGCATGGAGGTGACTGTGACACTAGCTCAAATTTTTAATGAAAATTAGGCGAAAACCCTAGAGTCGCTGTTCAGTCATTTGTTTGGCGTGTATGAGGTGGGGGTTTCTCCCAGATCAGGCCTAAAGGGACTGCTAGTTCTGAAAGGACTAACACATATGGATGGGATTGATTCCTCTGTGAGTCAGAAAAGCTTCCTCATCGCAGAGAAATACGTACCTCTGGAGATCAGTTTACCTCATCCTAAGGAAAACACCTGATCACTCTCTGGAATAGCTTATCTTGGCCTAATGTATTTTAGATCCCTCCAGGTAAGATTGGAAGATCCCACCCTTGCCCAGTGCACCCCAGGTGACTGACATTTTAGCAGTTGCTTTGTGGGTGTAGTCACCTCTGCTGGAGCAACTATGGTTTGTCTGGATGATGTCTTTGGCATGGAAAGACTCACAAGGGCAGGACCTAGGACACCTGGGAAACCTTGGTCTAAATCTTTATTTCATCTCAAACACAACAGGTCAACTGCATCTGATGGAGGTGCTCTAACCAATATGGTTTTCTGTATTTTTTCCTCCAGTTGAGATTTAAAAACGTAAAAGTAATTCTGCTTACCTCTCATCACAAGAGTTTTGTCATGACTTATCCTCTTGAGCAAAACATTCTTGAATGCTGTAAAACTTTGCCTGATTTCCCTTTTTGTGCTCTTTAGAGTCTTTAGGGCTGCCTAAGTCTCTCTCCACAAAACATGTGTGTAGGTGTGGTGTTAAGTAAATCAACATGCTGGTGCTCAGAGCTTCCTAACGCATGGGTTCAAATACCAAAGCTTTCCTGCTTCATCTAAAGTGTGCTTACAGCTCTTCTCCCTCTGAGCAAAATATCTGTGATGCTATGTTTCTTTAATATGCTTTGGTCCTATTTATTTCCTTTCTGGCTGCCCTGTCCCATACCAACCTCTTGCCTGTCCAGGGTGACTCAGGGCAACCTTCCTGTATGAAAAGCCACCCATTGCTAGGCAGGGGAGTCCAAGGGTGAGAACATAAAATGTTTCCTCACATCCTGGAAGCTCGGTACGGTTTTACTATAGCTACTTTACAGGTAGTAACTGAACCATTATGAGCATGATAGAAATTGATGCATATACTTGGAGGGTGACAGGCTATATCTTAATGTAGACCCTTTTATGACGCATAATACAGACTCTATGAATACATGAAACTGCAATTTATTTACACCTTGAGTTTGTTTATAAAAAAGGCCTGATGCATATACTCTACAGCAGCACTGATTTTAGTCCACACATATAAATTATTTACTAACTGGCACGCACCCACAAGCTCTGTGGGGTTTACGTTAGTGATGAGAAATATTACAAATTGCATCCCCTGAAGGTTTGGGTTCACAATGGGCTCAGTCTTGAGGTTTTGCCATGATGCTCCTAATACAATAAATATTCAGTAAAGAGGAAGAAAAAGAGAAAAAGCTGTCAGAGTCATGTGGGAGTCCCTCTTCAGTTCCTTGCCTGTGGTGAATTTTGCTTGAACATTGCCATAGTAAGTTTTATCTCCATGTTTATCTATCTGTCTACACCAGAGGATATATTGACCAGGATATTATTTCCCACCTACATCTGGTTTTACCCTGGCTCTTAAATCTTCATTGTTACCTAATCCCTTGACAAGCTCTACAGTGTTCAACTCCTGGGTGCCTCCATACTACAGTACACAACAGATTTGCGTATAGCTAAATCACACCATGAAAAATTCCCTTGGTGCCCATTTTCTACTTAAAGTGGTGATTAAGTACCTCTATCTACTACAATTTGAAAAGAATCAGCATGTTCCTGGGTGCCTATTTTGGCTGGCTGAAGAAGTAATTTAGTTTTCATGGGAAATGTCAAAATTTTATTGTTTTTTTCCCTCTGATGTTCCCTATGTTGGTTTGTTTTTTTTCGAATAAAAGAGAGCAAAGCCATATATTTCAATGACAACAAGAAGAATAATAAAAAAGGATAGATGGGGGGAGGGGGGTCTTCTTTTGAAAAAAAAAAAATAAAAAATCCCACACCACAATTAGCAAAAGAATGAAATAAATCTAAGCATTTTATTGAAAGCTAAACAATTTATCTTTTTTTCCCCTGTTATCTGTTTCTGTTTTTCTCATCAATAATGAGCACATTTGGTAGGAAATCTGTATCTTGTTAAAAATATCTCCTAAGAAAAAATTTTCAGCAGCCCAAGAGTAGATGTGCTTATATATACAGAGACATAGTATTAGAAATCCACTCGTATGAAATGCTAAGCTTCATAGTTGAAAAATGTTGAACCATCTGAATGCTAAAGCTAAGGCTGCACATACAGCCTTAATTTGCTTCTCTTATGTATTTGCCTAACAGGACAGACTTAAATTCAGTCTTTGGCCTTTGTACCCATTTGTTCGAACAAAGCAACAGTAACTGTGGTATATCTAGGCAAATGAACATTTTCTTTGCCTTGAGGGAAACAGAGTCACCGTTCACAGCTGCTGCTACCCCACTTCCCTTTCTGGCTGATAGCACGGGCAGCGTGGCTGCACAAATGGGTAGCACTGGGGCTCTGCTTCAGCTGATGGCAGTGGGCAGGTCAACTGATGTAAGTCGATAATAATAAATAAAGTGACCAGGCGCTGTTTTCTGAGACCAAGTAGATGGCACGCTCCCGTCTCTATGGCTAAATTCTCTTTCCCCTGCCTTGTCCTTACTACCACCTGTCTCTGCTCCAACCTATTCCTTGAAAAGTGCCCGAGAGACTTCTAGTGAGCATGTGCCCAAAATGTTCCAAGAAGCATATTAGCAATTAAGCAGCATGGATGGTCACAGGCCTGGTCCCAGTCACTCACTAGAAGACAGGCAGCTGACATGGGTCATGCAGACTGATGACCAGCTCATAAACAGCTTGTTGGTCTCTGACACAAAGCTGTGACCTGTCTTTCATACATTTTGCACATTTCCAGGCCTCAGAAGAAAAAACCCCACAGGTTTATGACAGCAAATGAAAGTCAGGAATGAAGACCGCCTGCAATCTCATCTTTAACTCTAGTCAGAATTTGAAAAGAGGTGGCTTTTTGCCCATGTGTAGATACAGACCATTTCCAGTCAAGGGAAGTGGAACCAAAGGGAATTCTACTTGCTTCTTTTAGCAACCAAAGGATCAGTATATTGACCTGGCGAGCAGGACTTGTTGCAGTACCAAATACATATAGAAAAAGGTGGTGTCTCTTGTTATCTGGATTCCAAAACAATCACAGATATTTAAACAGTAACTCAGATTTCACTCATGAGGCAGCAAGCAGCTAGTTTGAGAGACTGACTTGCTAGCACATTCTGGGCTGTTGATTTTTGGCGAGTAGTTATCCATAAAATATTTCCCATTTTCCCCCCAATTTTAGGCAGCTATACCGTCTCTTTCCCCTAATGACTTTTGGACCTATTGACTTCGACCAGGTTTTCTTATCAAACAGGTTAAAAAGAAGGTGATGTCTCAAAGCCAGTGAAATACTTAATAAGTTTGCAGGTACTGGCAGTTGAGTGAAAGAGCACCTATAACATCCTTTAAGGGTAAGGCAGGTAGAGTTCACTTCACGCATGCCATTTGGCAGCAGCTTGCAGCGGATCAGCAAAGATTACTGCCTAGCGGCTTTCTTGTGTCTTGTCTGGGACAGTGTTGTAGAGACTGTGAGGGAAAACTGGGTTATGCCATGCAGAGCCGTAAAGAAACAGTAAACACACATCTATAGGAAAATTAATTTTATTAGTTTGACTGGTCTTAGACAGCTAGATGCATTTCTAGAGGAGCCTGGCAGGTGACAATCAGGCTGTGCTGGACATATCAATTTCTGGTGCATTACTTAATTTCATTATTTCAGTGCAGTGGCCCAAGTAGTTACATCCTAAAATATGTATTTCAATAATTTCTCAGGAAATAATATTTTACCTCCTAGCAGCTTTGAAGAACTGCATTGTTGTCCACACTCACCAGGAATGCCTCTAATGCAAGCAAGTATCATGTTAGCATCAACTAAGCTCAAAAGTCCTATGTACAATTGTAAAGTTCACTTTCAGACACAGAGTGCACTTTTAAGCTATAGAAGGGTATACACTCTAAATTCAGTTTGGATAGAAATTATTTTCACAGCCTATTCTGTGCACACCCAAAAGAGCAAGTATAACACTTAAAGGATGCAACACTTAAGGATTTTTTTCATTTAACTCCAATATCTGTATCAGTGCACATTTTTTCACCACCGTATGCATCAACTTAGTGGGAAAAAAAATCTACTGCATGTTCTCAGTCTCCAACTTGCTCATACAAAATCAATTTATCCAGAATAAGATTATGTCCTGCCTTTCAAAAAAAGGTATTTTCATGCCAAATTTCCATGTCAAATCTGGAGCACTTAAGGTATAGGGTTTTTCTTTTTCAGCTAAATATTTTATCCAAGGGAAAACTGTATTTCCTTATGTTCAAAGATAGTCCAAAACACATAGGCTAGAAGGGTGTTTAAAATACCAAACCATCTACTTGACCCAAGCAAATATGTAAAAAGGGAGATTGCTGTCATTTTCTGAGTGACATGGATTAATATGAACTTTTTCAGCTCTGTTAGCCCAGGAGCAGCTGAGGCTTAACCCAGTGTCTGCAGCCTTGGTCATTTCTTGCCTCACACGTGTTTGCTTACGTCAGTGGGAGGTAGTTTAGGTGCTGGTTCTTACAGCTTTAAAACCAGAGATCTCCTAGAGTAATTACCTAATATGCTATTGTGAGTTAAAGCCAGCTCATCCAGACATTGAAGGACATAGACGGGAAAACAGCAGAAATCTGCTTTTGACCTCAGCAGTGGAAAACTGCAGCCCACACATAAGCATTTCAGCATACTCCAGTGGGCTTGGCTGGAAAGCAACAATTCAGTCTAATGAAAAACCTAAAGTCTGAATGTTTGGTTGATTTTTCATCAGATATTTTTCATTAGGATGAAGCCCATCCTGGACAAGTCAGAGGGGAGCCACTACAGCTCTGAGCTGGGGAGGTTGCAGAGAAGTAGATCTGGACAGAAAGAAGTCGCATTCCTCTCTGCAGTCCTCCTCATAGCCATGGGGCATTTGGCTGCTTCAGAGCTTCTACTTGTGGGGATTGAACCAATGCTGCATTCTGGACATGTATGGGGCTGTTCCCATGCCAGTTCTGTTTATGTAAATGCAAAATGGAATCTCTTAAAGAAACGTGTAAATTCCTGAATGCCTCTTAGTGTGACCAATGGAGGCCAGGATCCAAAAGAGTCATGGTAGCTCCAGCACACAAATGAAAGCTTCCTAGCTAGTGATGGGTTATATTTTGCTGGGTTTACATATGCTTCTACAATACCTATGTAAAATATAAGTTAAGAACTTGCTTTTTAGAGGTGCAGCAGATCTATCACATGTAAGCTTATAGCTCTGAGACGTGCCTGGGATGTTTGATCCTTATCCATTGTAAAATGCTCTGCTGGCACACATTATTTGTGGTCAGATAGAACTCATGTTCAAATAACTTTTTGTGTTTCTGCTAAAGCGCTTATTTAAATAACTTCTGGTTTAGCCTTCATTTCTATTTTATATGCTTCAGCCTATCCTCTAACTTGCAGGCAAGCCCGAGACTTAGATGATCAGCCATGCACATACGAAGAAATGGTGTGTTTGTCAGGGTATTTATACTCCAGCTCTAGATGAACTATTTACGGTTTTGTCCTGGCTTTACACTCTTATTACTTATTTTACAACCTGTTGTTGTGCCAGTTCCCATATCTTCTGTGACCAAAGCGTATCCTCCTGATAATGCATTATTAATAGCAATGCATTAATAATAATAATAAAACAATAGCAGAAATTATAGGCTTTATTTTAAAATATTAATGCATCAGTAAGGTAGAAACTCATTTCAGAATATGTGAATGTTTCAAGCACATGTAAATAATAATGCAAGCACACAAGAACAAAACATGAGTCTCTGTGGGTGCATGCAGAATTTAGATACAGTCTGTTTTATTCTCAGTCTTAATATTTTAAACAACCAGAATTCTGAGTATGTATGCCCACTCGTTTTAACAAAGAAGTTGCTGAGTATTTCCTCATATACTCTATGCTCCTTAGTATCCATAAAAAATAGGAACAGAAGCCAGCTGCTGAATGTTAGTACTGCGTTGAACGAAGAGGCTTCATACCAAGACAATAGTCAAGGGCAACGCTTGTGTAACAATGAAGACTATCATATTTTGTTTTCTCAACTGAGAGGAAAATGGGACATAATGAAAAAATGCGTGCCACACAATTACTTTTTATTATTAGCCAATCTAACCCAGAGTTCACTTCATCAGCAGTTACACCCCAGGTCATTACTTCAGAAGGNGAGCAACTATTTTAAGAGATTTGTGGGTTAGGATGAACTGGTCATGGTTATGGTTATGGATTTACCAACCTTTTGGAAATTAGCCCTGTTAGGTCAGGACTAATAGATTTTCTTTTTGGTTGACTCTTCATGATAGAGATCTGATTTTTATAAGAAAATTATAATTTCCATCTTAACTATGCTTGACAAGTAAGCATGTAAATGAGAGCATAATAATTTGGAAATATGTCCTATGAT
>VZTM01038025.1:0-18206 GCA_013400555.1 Jacana jacana
ACCATTACTCCTTGTCCTATGGCTATGTTCCCTGTCAAAGAGTCCCTCTTTTAGGGACTTCCCTTCAGTATAGGGTAACACCGTTTATAACAGCCTTAGCCAACCCTGCGCTACAGGAGCTCTTGGATACCACACAGAAGCCGGCGGAGTCTCACGTCGGAGCCGTTCCCTCCCCTCAGGGCAGCGAAGGCAGGGTACGAAGCCGCCCTGGGCCGGCCGGTAACCCCCGGCGAGCGGCCGCCGGCAGCTGAGGGGCCACCACGCTCCGACCCCCATCGCCCCTTACCGATGATAGGTCTGTCGTTGCGTTCCGCCGGGCGGCTCCGCAGGAGGAAGGAGGCTGCAGCGGCGCCGCGGAGCAGGAGGAGGAGCAGGAGAACGATGGCAGCAACCGGGAGGGGAAAGAGCCCTGTGAGGCGCCCCATGACCGCTTCGCCCGCCGCCCCCGTCAGCACAGACCGCTGCTCTGAGCGAGCGGCCCGCCGCCTCAAAAACTACCGGCAGGACCCGCCCTGCGCCGCGGGGCACGCTGGGAAATGTAGTTCCGGCGCGCAGCGCCCTGTGGGAAATGGCGGCCTTGCTCCTGAGGGAAGGAACCGACAGAGGCTCTCGAAGGTTCAGCTCGAAGGTTTTATTAACATAATGACGTTAAGACGTACGAAGTTTAAAAATAAAAATAATAAATTGCATTACATAGTGCTCACAGTCAGTAGTAAATTATATCTCCAACTTAATCTGTAAGGGCACTTACTCTGTAAGTGCACTCTCCTGATACTTTTAATAAGGCACTTAAAAGATTTTTAACTTTTTTTGTTAGTTTTCTTGCCTCTGCCCCCCGCAGGCGCTGTACCACCACCAACTGTCCAAACCCTTCTGCAATTCATTATGAAAATGCCATAATTAGCTGTCGCCCTTACTCTGAGCAGCACCGGCACAGAGCTCCTGCCTTCCCGAAACACTTCATCATCAAACCGCTTAATTACCCGTTCATCAAAAAACTAACCACACTGGGTGCTCTAACTGCTTCCCATGCAAACACCTTACCGTTTCATAACACACCCTGCATATTTCTGAGGACATTTAAGGGCTTTATTCTATTCGTAGAGCCAGTGTAGTCAAACTGAAGCTTTTTATGATAAAAACCCCAAACCAGCTGAATTTTGTCCGTGTGCTCAGACAATCAAATCAAGCCCCAGCTACACAAAACAACAACGATTAGAGACTGGTTTTGTAGGAAAAGTTTGCATTTTCTTGTTCACCAAGACACGGTTCAATCCTTTATAGGGTTCACATCCACGAAGTAAAACTGAAGAGGTGTAAAATTAAGACAACGATAGCTTCAGTTCTCCAGGTCATAAATGATTTGGAAGTTGAGTCCCACACTGGAAGAATTGCCAGACACCTGATTACTTAGCTTATTTTCTTATAAAGAAGAATTAGCACTTCACTGGCCTCCTTTATTTAAGGAGCTTTTATATCACAAAATAGTTCAATCTGAGAAAGATGCATGAAACGTATGAATACGTAGCTGAAAAAAATACGTTTCTTGAAATTTAGGCTCCATATTAAAGGTATCCCGAAAGAGAAGAATGAAAAATTCGCTTGAAGAATTGAGGGAATTGGAAGAAAAAAGAAGTATTTTTAAAAAGTTCTTGTCGGTTTTGGAAGACTTTTGTACCTGGCGTTGACCTTACCATGGCAGGAGGAACTCCAGCCAACAAGTACTCCATGGACCTGTCATACATGTTCCTCTTGCTAATAAAGAAGACCTTCCAGTGGCTTTTGCATTAATTCAGTATTAATAATAATCTAAAAGAAGACATTTCTGATTTAATAGGATAGCCTCCTTTCTTTCCCCTAAGCATAAATTAATAGAACATCCCAATGTCCTAAAGATTCCAAAGCTAGTGCTTCTTGCTACCTGAGAAACAAATGTATTTGTCCCAGATTCATTTTTAGGAAGATTCCCACGGAATGCTTAAATACATAATGCTTATGCAAAGACCCCCCCTGGCTTATTATAAAAGAGAGTTAAAAACTGGGGAGATGAGCTCTAGCTTACCTGGTGTGACCAACTGAGCTTCTAACAAAACTCTTGAGTGAAGAGTAAAATAAGGGGTTTTGTTGTTTTTTTTGTTATTGCAGAAATAAAGAGAAGGGCTCAACAGAAATTAAAAATTCTCTCTTCTGGTGGGCACTGGAAGAAATGGACTGGCCAGTTGCCAAACCTTTCTGAAAATAAAATACACTGAGGTCCAAAGTGACCCACAAGCACCCTTAAACCACAAAATAAACACCTCCACAGCCCAGATCCACCAGGGATAACGTACTCCACCCTCCAGAACAGACAGGTACTCGAAACAGCTAACAGCTCGTGACCTCTGTAACGCTCTACGGCTGGAATTAAAAGGGATCATAATCTGTGCTGCTTATACCTTGTGCATGGAGAAAATCAGAATTTTCAAAATCAGTCATTTTGATTGTTTTACCAGGTCCTCCCCCCAATTCAGACTGTCCTTTGAAGAAGAGGTACGTGGTGTTTTCCCTATCTTCCTCTATAAACCTGGGCAATTTCAGTGTCAATTAGCACGCAGAAGGAAGTTGTGCAAGCAGCACAGAGTAACACTAATGTCCCAATATTGCTGACTAATCTTCCATTTGACACAAACTAACAACACAGGCGTTTTCCCTGAGAATCAAAGCAAAAAGCAGCCTCTTTCCACACTCCCTAAATTACCCCTGCAGCCTTACTTCCCCAATAAACCAGTCTGGTGTATTCACATTCTGTTGGGTTTTGTACCCTATGATCCTGACAACCAGGATACAAGAGCTAAGCCTAAGGTTCTGGCCTGTTATTATGGATGTTATTATAGATGACCCTAGAGGTCCCTCCTGGCCTCAACCATTCTATGATTGATCCAGCCTGGACCACTCTATGATTCTATGATTGAGTTGTCTCAAATCACTTAAGAGGAGCGATATCGATCTCTGATACCCAATGCACTGTCTGGGTTTTTTGCATAGAAGTTAATCAATTACAAACAGTATTGCAAAGGTGTAGAACTCATTAATCTCATCAGACATATGTACTGATAGATTCCAGTTAGTACGAAAGTGCGGTCAATATAGTACCCAGTGCCCTACACAGACATACTGGTTTCATTTACAACCATTTCAAGTTTACACGAAAGATTTCATACTAAACTTATTTCCACTTCCAGTGTTGAAGGACTGATAGAATACTCCAGTGAGATTATTCCTGGGCAACCAGTGAAATGCTCTGAAGATAATCTGCAGATGCCATGATGAAGTCAGTCCATTCCTTGGCCAACTCTTCCATGGAAGCTTCCTCCCCGCCATATTCCTGCGGGAGAATGCTAACCGGGAAGTGTTCGGTCAGACTCTGCATGTAGTTATTTCCGTGCATATACACCTAAAACAAAACATGAGAAGGATTTAGGTGGGTATGAAAGTGGGACTACTGGGGAAACAAAGAAAGTCAGTGCAAGAGCTGAAGCCACCTGCTTGGTTTGACTAAGCAAGTTCGTAACGAGCTCCTTAAATGAAGAAGGTACCACCATGTAAACGAGCGTCCCACAGGTGCTCAAACTCCATCCTGCTCAGCATCTGCAGCTTGACAAAGCATGGACTGAACCAGGGGACTGCATTTCATGCAGCTGCAAGCACAGGCGCCAACATGAACTCCACACTTCTTCCAGACTGGTTCCTAGAATCTAGAATCATTTAGGCTGGAAGGGTCCCTTGGGACCATCGAGTCCAACCATCAGCCCTACTCTACAAAGTTCTCCCCTACACCCTCAACACCACATCTAATCGACTCTGAAGCACATTCAGGGATGGGGACTCAAACACCTCCCTGGGCAGCCCATTCCAGGCTCTGACCACTCCTGGGAAAAATTTTTTCCTGATGTCCAGCCTAACCCTACTCTGCTGCAGCTTGAAGCCATTCCCTCTCATTCTGTCACTAACTTAAATTTACTGTTTAGTAGGTTGAGAGAGGTTCTCCTCTCCCTCTACTCTGCCCTGGTGAGACCCCATCTGGAGTATTGTGTCTAGTTCTGGGCCCCTCAGTTCAAGAAGGACACAGAACTGCTGGAGAGAGTCCAGCACAGGGCTACCAAGATGACTAAGGGAGTGGAGCATCTCCCATACAAGGAAAGGGAGCTGGGTCTCTTTAGCTTGGAGAAGAGGAGGCTGAGGGGGGACCTTATTAATGTTTATAAATATGTAAAGGGTGAGTGTCAGGAGGATGGAGCCAGGGTCTTCTTGNAGTGACATCAGTGAGGGTACACACTGCATCCTGACAGCTAAAGTGAGCTTTAGGGGGCAGAGAAGGCTGGGGTTTGGTTTTGTTGTGACAAATAACCGTGTACTTGCTTTTCAGTCACCCTGGACTACTCCTCCACTTTAACCCTTGTAATGCTGCGGTTTTGGTTCTTCTCTTCTTGCTTTATTGTAGCTATTTTGAGGACTTGTTCGCTACTTCCTGTGAGAAACTTCTTTAGGTTTCTCATTAGCACCTGACAGGAATCTTCTTCAACTATTATTACACAAAGACTACATGAATATGCACTCAAAAAGTAGTTGGCTGCCTTTTGTACAACACTTCCTCATCCAGAAGTAAGATAACGAGTGAATAGTAGTTATTCCTATGAAGATATGGGGAAGCCCTTTGGGTTTTTTTTTTTCAGATTATACCCGAAACTATAGGTCTGAAGACAAGCCAGTCTGCTTCAGTTCTGTTCCATCAACTGGGACATCTTGTTTGGGTTCTTTTAGGCCTTTACTGTCTATCCACCCTCTTTTCTGCTTTTTGAGTTCCAGTCTGAGATCTTCTAATCTAGACCAGGTGACAGGGGCTTGTTTTACAGGTATTAACATGGGAGAAGAAAGGCCACAGCACCAGGCTGCCCGAACACACTTTTTAAATCATCTTTTCAGGGCGAGGGACTGACTGCAGAAGGCTGGCAGAAACTATCCTGTCTCTCTCCGATATCAAAATACACATGCAAGGAAAAGGGTACTGACAAATAACAGCTAACAGTGACCAAGAAAAAAAGGACATACTGTTCTGCTGTGCAGTGGCTACTGAAAATGCACAAGATCCATGTGCTGAGACAAGGAGGCTTCAGAGTGGGAATACCAACAGGCAGCACTGCTCATTGTGTACCTTAAGCCCTGCTGTTAACACTTCCCAGGATCTCCTTTTCTGCCAGCGGAAACCTCTGATATTCATCCTACGCTACAAACCCCAGGGCTCTTGGCGTGCTTTTGCATCCAAATACATACAGGGTTTTCAGATTTAAAACTGCCAAACAATTTAAAACAGCTAAGAAGCTATTTGGAAAGAAATTCTGAGCTTAAGCCTGACCTATTTTTGATGCATAAATGCCTCTGCAGGTCTTTCAGAACTAAAAAGTTGTCTGGTATTCATTCTGCACAACTTGGAGCATAACATCCCTGCTCAGTGACAATTTCTCACTGTCACTAATAGGCAGAGTGTTGGGAAACGTAGGACCTATTTCTTCCTAGTCCTGCAGAAGAATTGCTGTGTGACCTCAAGCAAATCACTTCCCTGTGTCCAAATGGGTTTTATCTTTAGAGGGGCGATAGCAGCAACCAGTTGCAACTCTCACGTTATGGATAACTGCAAACGCTTTCCAATTAGATTCCAGAGGCTTGTGTGGCACTAAAACACGTAAAATGATTTATGCTCTTCAGTGCTCAGGAGTAGCAGGTCCTAAGGGAAGTGCTGCAGATTGTCATGTAGGGGCTTTGTGGCAGAGAGAAATGTTTGTGTGCACTCACCCGTTCTTTTATTTTTTCAGTGAGAAAAGGCTTAATTAGAGCGAAGACTGGGTGGAAGAATAAAGGCTCATTAATCAAGTGGATACCTCGAACTTTTAGTGGAAAGGAATCCTGTCAACATGAAAAACAGCAAAAGAGAAAGAAAATATTATTGAAAATATTCTATTGTTAAGGACAAATCTGTGAAAAACTACTGAGTGTTCCTCCTGACCTTGCTAACAACTGCAATTTGGAGTGTTCTTAGTTTACACTGCCCCAACAACTCTTAGAAAAATCACATCTTCTTCCTCCTATTAGAAGGAACAAACTTCTCCCCCCCCCAAAATCCCCAGACCCCCACTAAATGACATGTAAGTTATGTACACAAAGCTTGTGCCCAGCCTTTCCTCAGAGGTACAATTCTTCACAGCAGAGATTCTGCTGTTAATTTACCAAAAAGCTCTCTAGCAACGTGCTCTCATTGTCAATTCACAGCCTGAAGGATAATATGTAAATATATATAAATATAAATCATTGAGGCTGATAACTTTAAGTTAAATAAATTATAAACATAATTTAGAGGTCTTATAAATGTTATGTAGAGCCTTGAAATTACTGGGAATTTGCCCAAGCCAGAAGTTAAGCCTTACAAGATTACTGTTGTCATGAACATAACAAATTGTATCTGCTATACAGCCTTTATATTGTGAAATACATCTAATTGCATTCAAGATTCATTTAGAAGCCCCAGACCTTTGCAAGTTCAAAGAAAATATGGCAGTGCCCAAAGACAGCATCACTCAACGGGACAAGCAGAGCTGCCATTCACATCCCAACTGATACCACCTCTGCAACCAGAGGTTTTCTGCTTACAAAAACGTTACTTCTCACAGTTCTCCCCACTACACAGCAGCTCTAATCACATTACTTCATTCACTCTTCCACAGAGAAAAAAATAATCCCAAACACCACACACTTCTGAAGAGCAAGTTGTTATAGAATTCAATGATAAAGACCTTAAAACTATCTAATTTTAGGTTTATTCCATGTCATTATGTGTTATACTTAAAGGCTACTATCCTATTTTTCAAAAAAATAACTTAGTTTTGCCTGGTGGAACAGATTTTTCAAGATGATAGTACCAATGTTACTATGCCTTCCATTCTTGAGTATTTATTCCTTATAATATTCCTTATTTCCTTTTTATTAACTTCTGTTTCTTCACACAGGACAGTAATTTGCAAGACACATTTCTTAAAAACACAGGGTTGAAACTAAGGTTTCCCTTCTGAGTGAAATACACGAACTCAACTGAAGTGATTAAAGGAATCTGAAAAAAACACAGAGTTAAACTTACTTCTGAGAAAAAAAATACCCACTGGCAACATACAGCTTTTTTTCTGCCTTTTTTCAATAGCTACAATCAACATTTAGCTTGAAAAACATGGAACAAAGCTGAAACATCACAAGAGGGAAACATCATTGAGATAACGGACTGAAGCCTTAAGATGTAATTGTAAATCCTATTCTATGTCTTTCTGTTCTATTCCAAGGTTAAAAAATTACCAGCAACCTGTTTACTACCTCAAAAATCGACTGAAACACTCCCACATGCCCTGTTCTCATGAGATCTGGCCCAGGATCACAGGAACATCAATAGCTGACTCTGGATGTGAAAAGTTGGGAATAGCTGTTGGTTTCACTGAAATTTTACAACTTTACAGAAAGGAGGAACAGCTGAAGTTGTGGTGATATTAGTTCAGTGACTAAGCTTTGACTGAACCTCAGATAGGAACCTTAGCAAATCAGAGCAAGAGATTATCTCCCTGCCTCGTTTCCACATCGTAACAGTTTTATCATTACTGATTTTCAACCTAACTTCTGAAGGAAAATGTGATTATAGGACACACTGTAACCTGCCTGTCAATTCTCTGTCTCCTTCTCTTTTTTCTTTTGTTCCCTCCCCCTGCCCAAATCCATTGGCAAAGCTGAACTGAATTTTGACAGAAAGGAACAAGTCAGTAAAGACAGTAAAGTCCATAGAAGTTTTGAGAAAAATAGGTGAGATGGCAGTGAATGGCACAAAATAATGCTCAAAAAATGTTGCAAAAAGCAAGCAAAACGTGAACATTATACATTCTCTTGATAGAAGCTGGATGGTTACGTAGCATCTGGTAACAAGTTAGTACTGTCTTGCTCTTAACTACTCTTAACACTTACTATTTTCATCTTCTCTGGGTCTCAGGGGAAAAAAAGCTTTGAATGTTGAGTTGCCCAAAACAATGGGAGGAGATGAAACTGAAAGACAGGCCATTTACATTAGAAACCAGAAAGAAAGCCTTTCCTGTGGGAGTGGTGAGACACTGAACATGTTGTCCAGGGAAGGTGTGGCTGCCCCATCCCTGGAGGGGTTCAAGGCCAGGCTGGATGGGGCTTGGAGCAACCTGCTCTGGTGGGAGGTGTCCCTGCCCATGGCAGGGGGGTTAAAACTCCATGTTCTTTAAGGTCCCTTCCAACTCTAACCATTCCATGATTCAATGAAATGGGATAATGAACACAGATCTTTACAAAACTGGGATTCATCTCCTCTTACACTTATGAAATTCTTGTGTTGTAACAAGTTGGTGGAGTCTTATAAAACCTCAGATGTTAAAAGACATTTACAGCCACACAACAACATACTCAAGTCAAATCAGGAACAAACCATGCCTGAACCATCTAACTTTTAATGGATTTAAGATTATTTTTTTTCTTTCAAGCCACATAGACACTAAGAAGGCCTAAGGAAGGAAGATTTACCGTAGCTTGGAACAGATGTAAAACAGGAAGTCCTGTTGATGAAGAAGCATAGAGCAGAATGTTATGCTTACTGTGAGCATAGAGCAGAATGCTACACTTACTGTGAGCACAGCAGCAAAATGCTATACTTACTGTGAGCATAGAGCAGAATGCTATACTTACTGTGAGCACAGCAGCAATTTTCTTGGCCACTGCGGGACTGATTTGAAAGGCGTGAGCAAACCGCCACCCTTGAAGATCAAAGATAGCCTTGACTCCATTCCGCTGAGTCTCAAGCTCCTTCACAATGAGTTCAGATGTGATAAGACTTACACGGAACACATCGTATGCAGTAAATAACTTGGGATCCCACTGTCCTGAAGAGTAAACAGATTGTTTTAAGAGTAGATTAGCTGTGGTGTTGAGGGATCTGGTGTAGGGGAGAACTTGTAGAGTAGGGCTGATGGTTGGACTTGATGATCCCAGGGGTCTCTTCCAACCTAAATGATTCTATGTATTCCATTACCACGAGAATACCACATATACCTGTAATTTTGCTTGTTGCTCCTCCTAACGTGCTTCTCAGGAAAAATGAGTAACCAGCAATATCAAATGTCCAAAATAAACAGATTTGCCTGTAAAGAAGTTATTTTGTTTGCCTGCTCTGTCACTTATTTTCTGAGCTCTTTTTGTAGATGGTACCACCTAATGGTAGGATGGTTGTAGATGCCACCTAATGTAGTCTGTTCCACCTATGGCCGTAGCCTCCAGCACAAGGTTTTGACAGGAACAGCTGAATTCAGTAACAGTCACGTTAGCAGAAACCAAAGACCAGCAATCCAATCAATTCATATACTTTTTATTCACTGCAGTAATTCTGTCAAGATTCAGTGAATCTCACTTGTTTTTCCTGTCCTGAGCAAAGAATGACATGGGACGAGCCTTCACCCTGGATGAAAGCTTCAGAGAACACAACTTTTCAGAGGCACATTATTTTCTAAATAATTCTTTTGATATTAGCTGGTCTAGTAGAAGTTGTCAAAAATAATTTATGTCCAAAACAAACACAAAGAAATATGATAACATATGATCACTTAACTGTATCTTTTAAAAAGTCTTTTGGGGGTGCATGAAGCAAACCAAGGATCTTCAAAGTGCTGTTAGATAGGGCTTTTTGCCTATATCTAAACAGTGGAAACCCAATTAACTTCTCCTCCTCATCTAAACTGAATATTGGCACATGACTAGGTGTACACCTTTTTCTTCTGTTTTCTCTCTCCCCTTTGTGCTGCACATCCACCAGTACCATAGTCTTAGAATAGGGCTTTGAATATCTGCATGGAAACAAGTATGTGTTGTGACACTCAGAGCCAAATAACCACACGTTCTTGCAGGTTTTAGGGTTTTAACCTTAAGACTTTTTCTGACACAGACAAGAATTCCACTAGAAGGAAAATAAGATTGTACAGCTTTAGCCATACCAATATATAAGTCAAATTCTACATGCCACTTACACCTCAGTACACTGTAATTAATTAAGAATTAATGTAAATGTAATAGTTAATGTAAAGGTATTTTTAATAGGGAACATAAATATGTAACATTTCTAGTTAAGACATTCTGATGTTATCCAATTTTACCAATTCTGGTGTTGCACCCACAAAATACTTTTATTTTGCACAGAATCACAGAGCAGCAGGGATTGGAAGGGACCTTGAAAGATCATCCAGTCCAATCCCCTGCCAGAGCAGGAACACCTAGAGCAGGTCACTCAGGAATGCCTCCAGGCGGGTTTGGAATGTCTCCAGAGAAGGAGACTCCACACCCTCCCTGGGCAGCCCCTTACAGTGCTCTGCCACCCTCACTGTGAAGAAGTTTTTCCTCATTTAAGTGGAAGCTCCTATGTTCCAGCTTGCACCCATTGCCCCTTGTCCTGCTGCTCAAATTGTGATACTTAAACCCAAACCAACAAAACCACAACCAAAGCATCAGTGCCAGAGCCAGGTGTGAAACAGGTCCAAGCAATTTTGTCACTCACCAATTCTGTATATTAGAACTTTGCTCCCATGTGGGTCCCTTGACCTCAGGACTCCATGATAGCCAGCATGCAAAAGACCAAGAATAGAAGATGGTTGTAAATCTGCACTTATTTCTGGGCATTCAACTCTCCACTTCTGGTAATTCTTCAATAACTAGAAAAAAGTAAATGTAGATGACAGATAAATATTTCATGAAGAAAACAGTTAAAAATGTGTTTTCAGTATGTGGCCACCGTCAAGAGTTTTAATTCACTAAATTAGCTATCAGTTCATTGTATATTTTTAATCAAATCCTTCCTAGTAGTAGAAGGTTGCTATTCTAGAACAAGTAAGTGAGTAAGTCATGATGAATTTAGAATCTTGTCAACTTGTTAATGGAGTACAGTTGTCATTTTGTGTCAGAAAAGAAAACTGCAACACGGAGAAAAAGCCAGTAGTTTCTACATAAAGTACATCTAAAAGCCAGTTTTCTTACTCAGGGTACATTCAGGATTATTGTGAGATGCTGCATCAGATTTATTCAGGGTTGATTGAACTTAAATGTGCAAAATCTTAGAGGAGCATTCCCCCTTCACCACCCCACACCCCAGCCCTGCGAGGTATGAGCCCATTTTATACACAGTCAGGAATAACTGCAGTTTAGTATTTGAAACGGGTTTGATGGTCAGCATCTAAGGCACACTTTCAAAGTCCCTCCTACCCCTCTGAAATGGCAGAATATAACGATGCAGTGGGTCTATTACCCATGAGACAATTTCCCTCCCCCAGAATTAAAATAATGACAACCCATTTTGCTAAAATAAGAGATCCTGGTCATTACTGGGGACACAACCACCCTGGTCCCTAAGGCTGGAAGGCAGCAGCACCACCAAATACATCTAAGGCACAGGAAGGGCTGTGTATTCAAAGGTCATGGCCTAACTCTAAGGAAGGATCAATTAAAGGCGTTCCTTTCTGAGCTAACATCTACATGGAAGAATTACAGGTGATGCTGTGAAAGGTCATCTTAGAGATGAATCATGAGAAATTAAGTTGGTGATGCAGTAGTTCTCATTTCCAAGTCTAATTACTGTTTCTCCTTTAATATTAATTAAGTGGTGGTGGAGAAAATTAACTGCTATGCCCTGCAACTGAAATGTATTTAAGCCATTTTGCAGAGGTAAGTAGGAAGCTATGCATGGCCATCTCCTACAAAGCTTCCTCTCGATTCACCAACTACATTCTGCCTTTGCTGTATCACCCACCCACGTCAAGTTCTCTAGCGCTGAGCAGAGGACGGTAGAGGGATAGCTATGGCAAGTAATTTAGATTTTGTATTTAAATTTTCAAAACAGCTACAGTTTAGACTTCTAACCCAAGACCTTCAAAGGAGCTAAGAGAATCAGAATTTTTCACTCATTTCAGAAACCAAACTGTAGGCTTAAACCTTAAAAGTAGCACACACAAGCTGCCCTTTCAAATTTCAAAACAGCAAAACCCAACCTGAGCCTCAGCTGTTTCCCAAATGAGATGTGTTCACCACAATGAAAGCATCGAACAACAGTCTTTTATTTCTATTCATTTCTCAATTATTCTGTGTTCCACAGCAGGAACAGAGCTAAAAGAACTGTGAGCTCCAACTAATAAAACAGAACCGTAAATAAATTACAAATTCCTTGTATCTATGCAAGTATAAGTTTCTTCACCATTTTCACAGAAAGAAGGGTTAGAAAGAACCTGAGTGGATACTGAATTCATCCCTGGGAACATCCCAGACTCTTAGAGGGAGACCTGAGACTTACCATCCTTTACCTCATAACATAGGGGAGAACTTGTAGAGTAGGGCTGATGGTTGGACTTGATGATCTCAAGGGTCTCTTCCAACCTGAATGATTCCATGATTCTATTCTATGATTCTATGCCTATGTTAAGTAATTACTCTCTTTTCTTACCTTCCCTCTACTTTCAAGTTTCTTGTATTGTTTAACATAAACTTCAGCTTAAGGCTTTTCTGCTCAGGTCAAGGTCTTGAAGTAATTTTAAGGTCTCTCAGAAGAATTGTCATGAGGAAACTATTTGTAAGGCATTACTGTTTGTCAGCAGAATTTACTTACAAGTAGACGATATACTAATCAGAAATTATCTATGTCCTTCATGGAATTAGCACCTGTAAATATGTATTTATAGGTTCAAAAGTGAAAAAGTTCATCTGCCACACTAGCATGACTTGGCAACGAGAAAGTTGATTAAAGCCTCATTCTAAATCATACTCTGTAAAAAGAAACATTTAACCATTGGGAGAATTTTACTCAAAACTGTTTGACTGCATTACATCAGCTGTAGTCTAGGCTAACTTCAAAACAAAGAAGCAAACAAGGTCAGGGGCTGGAGAGGGCGAGTGAGCAGGGAAAGTAAGTTGATTTGCTGAACAGAAATTCCCTGTAATTGCAAAGCTGAGGTACCCTGATTATCTCACTCAGTGCGTGACTCTCTACAAAGGGCACTGCTTGAGCAACACCAACCGCTTGGTGCCAACCAGACACCACCGTCAACATACTACATTCCTTGCCTTGCTCTTTCCAATACACTTAAACAGCAGCTAAACACAGAAACACCCTCAAAACAACTAGACAAACATCTGCAGCTTTGCCATTTCGCACTTTTTTTTTCGAAATTCTCTTCTACCACAACGTAATGAACCTAATCTAATCAACAATTACATAACTATTTTAAAATCTCTTCAAATCCCTATGTGCAAAAACCAAGATGAGAAAAAAAAAATTATATATTAATTCAATACCCTAATAATTCCATCTTGCCAGTACAGTTATTTCCTCTTTTTCACAAACATGTGCCCAAGTGGTACATCTTTTAGACACATAACAGGGCTCATTTCCAAACATACTTCCCTTGGTCAGAAAACCATGAAGTGCTGAAGAGTGTCCGGATTCTGAAAACTTAATTAATTACCTGAAATGTTCTAGAGCTGAAGTAAAGGTTAGCATTAGGTGATCTCCCACAGCATCTATAGCTGGTTTGGGGACATATTCTGTAACCCTTAAACTTATAATGGAATTTAAAAACTAGCAGTGAATTCTTACAGTTTTCCCTCATTTGAAAATATCTGGTTTAACCTTATTTAAACACAGCAATTCACATGCAATTTTTAAAATTCCATTTATACTTGGGTTTTTTTAGTAAAGAAAGCAAGGAAAGACATAAATATTGCATAAATGTATTATATATTATTAAATATGGTATATAATATTATATATTATATAAATAACAGTCGATCTAGAAGATGAAGCAACCTAAAATCAGAGAAAACAGGAGCATTCATTAGCTAGTATAAAAAATGGCTCCTGAATACAAGGAAAACACCTCAATGTGTAATTATCTGTGTTTACAAACTGAGCAACCTACTTATCATCTTCTCAGCATCTGAAAACAGATGCAAGATAACTTGATAAATGAGGAAAGCTGGATGAAACACTCCAGTGTCTGGGGTTAAGGTTTTGTCCTGAGGTCTGTTGGGGACAGCTTCAGATTTCTGAACATGGGAGATGATAAAGTTACTGATTAATCAGAACTTCATGTGCCACAAAACAAAGCAATGTGAACTTAGTACTTTACTTAGGATTAAAAGCACTAGAAAACAATGTGCTTGTTACAGAAACTAGTGTACCTGTATATGTAAATCATTTTTTTCTTGCTGAAGAACTGTTTATTCACATTAACAAGGATGCTAGGCAGAATTAGGCCTCTACCATGTCAGTAGATGCACACAGTATTTAAGGAAAAAAAAACTGTTTTCTATTGGCAATCTTTGGAGGAGAAACCAACAGCTCAAATTTTTGAATACAAACATGTATATACACACATAAACAAACACCTTTGTGCATATATATTTTATGTATTAATACGTGTGTATATAGCTACACACAGAATTTAAACATATGGTGTACACAGACGAAGAATATAAAGCATTTTTATAGAGATATAGAACTTTCCCAATCCCATATGTGGTACCTCTTTGGCAGTTGGGAGCAGACTGGCAGATGGGTAAAATGGGACATTTGGTTAAGCACAAAGGGAACACTGGCTTGTGCCTCCTCAACAGGCCAGAGAGCCTAAGAGGGGCCATTCCATCCCTTTTGAGGAATCCCTCTGCATGGACGGAAGAAAAGCAGCCAAATAACTGATTTAAGCTTGGTATCTATAATTGAATGATGTGAAGATCCTCAGAGACAAAGCCTGAGACTCAGCAGTATGTTTGACACTGTGGAAAATGATCCTTCTTGTACATCATAGTTATTCCAAACAACTTATTTGCAGTACAACACAGCAGGAATTCTTGATTCCTCCATAAATCAAATGCAGGGCAAAGACAAAAATCTGTCTGTACACCTTCGTATCAAGCAGAAGACCTAGAAGGGTCCTAGGTGTTTAAACAGTTTTGAGTGCCATAAAAACAATGCTTATAAAAGTCTAAGTGGTACGTTAGGAAACCAGCCCTTGGCACAGGGTTTCAATGTTGCATTTTTACTGAATTTAAAGATTTTCATTCTTTTCCCCAGAGTACAGTCTATTTCAAGTACAAAAAGACAGTATCCCCCCACTCACTGAGAACGAGCCTGATACAAGATGTAATGCAAGGACATCAGGAAAAAGGATTTATGGAGGAAAGGAGATGCTAGTTCTCCAGATTTCACATGCCTCTACTGAATCCGAGTGACAGTGTTTTGGATCACAGCAATGAAGTCAAACACACACATTTACACAGGGATATATAAAACCTTTAGCACAATTAATAGTGACTCGTGGCCCTGCTTCTCAGTTTACAGCAGACATGGTAGGTAGGTGTAGCTGTTCAAATTAATGAGCAAACAATATGCTCAGCTCAGGTATGAACTCATACCCAGATTAAAATCTTTTGCAGCATCAACATCTGATCCCTGCCTATATCTCCCACAGGTGTTACAAAGGCACAGAATATGCTGCAATGACATAACACTGTCCTTTTTGAGTGTTAATTTTTTGTAAGGTAAGTAGATACTGCCTAAAAGCCTCACAGGACAAGAAAAATTCTTATTTACCTATTGAAAGTTTGTTGTGGTGTTTGACAGTTACTGTTAAACAGCACCAAAGGACTGTCTGCTCATTCCTAGGGACAAATACCTGCCAGTATTTCATGCAAACTGACCTAACACTTTCTTACCAATAACATTCATGGATCCTTTCATCGAAGCTATTTGCTTAACTCCACCTCTTATTCACCTGTACTCAAGTGGTTTAGGTTTGTGCCTACATCTCCAGCCACTTTCTAAGACAAGGTGTTGGGCCAAGCTTAAACCTTCTTGTGATTCAAAATGCAGAAAAGGAATTCTATTCTAACTTGACTGGCTTTAAAATACACAGACAGTTCTAGTTCTTGGAGTTCTTCAGTTCCAGCTACCTGTTTCAGAGATAGCTATTCTTCTATATATCTTCTGTATATCAACAGATCAGAACTTGACAGCAAGTCTGGAACTGCCAGTGGAAAAACATACACGATTGCTGTCGGAATGAGTCATCATAAAAGATTCAGAAATGAAATCTCTTGACATAATCTTCCTGATCCTTCCTTTCTGAAGCATTGCCAAATGTTGATAAACTGAAATCAGATAAATCTGTGTCAAATATTAACCAAGCATGCATCAGTGAACAGTCTGGTCAGGTGCCAGACTCTCGATTCACATTTAAGCCTAAGCAGGAGCCTACACTAAGAAAGATGCTTGGCAAGAGATTGAAGAGCTTTGCTTAAAAGCATTGACAGAGCCCCAAACTTTGATTATCCCTTAGCTGTTGTACAAGTACTATGCAGTAGAACACAGTGTCCCAGTGGGCAAACAAGGGACTGTATCCACCTGAACTCCAAACTGCCAGGCAACAGCAAACTGGGATGGGAGGAAGCAGCCACTGTCCAGCCCCTGTCTATGATGAAGTACTAACATCACCTCTGCATGAGGTCTGGCTTGGGTTAGATGAATATACACCATATGACAACCACAGGTTTTTGCACAGTAACTCCCTTGGGCTCTAATATACTAATTGCAGATAAAAGTGCAGACATTCCTTAAAACAAACAAACAAACAAATTGCTTCTTTTCTTCTTCCTATTGCTGTAAGAGAAGTAACCTAGAAATCAGTGTCAGCTGGTATGTGGGAGATTAAATACATGTAGCTACAGCATTTGGAGATCTGAAATTCTAGATGGAAAGATTAAACAAAGGTGATTTTTGAACATCAAAATCTCTTAGTTCAAAGAAGGGTCCAAACAAGACATTTAGAAACTTAGCAGCCCGTGGAGACTCAGAAACTCCAAAACGATTCTAAAAAGACTCAGTTTTTCCAAAACAGGACTGATTTTTCCAGAAGAATATAGGAAATTTGCTACTTCTCTAAGACTTAATTTCTACACCTAGCTTAGATTCCATACTCTTGGAGGTTAGTGTTACCTACAAGACATCTTGCAATAAGCACAAGAAAGTGCAGAAACGTATGGGCCACGTTCTGAAGTGCCACTGCCACTGTCCTGTCTACGGGATTATCAGTAACAACCAACTCAAATGCAATTAGGAGTGGATATTTAGGAGCACATATTGTCTTCATTATGACCTGCTTTCTGGAACCAAGGTATACTGGAAAACAAAATGGCATTTGCTGGAAAAGGGAAAAAAAGGCAGAGTCTTACAGCTGTTAGTGCACATTTGATATAAACAATCTCACAAACTTCAAGCAAAAGCAATATCCATAAATATTCAAAGGAATCTGACTTGACTTGCTAGTTCTGCTGAGGAGGAAAGGTTTAAGGCTATGATGCAAGTCTTATGAGCCCATTGCAAAAACCACAAAATATAATTTTTAAAGCTATTGGTGATTAAGGGCTTCATTTAATTTCTCACATTCTTGTGGAGCTACCCTGATCCTGCAATCTATCCATATGCAATCAGTCTTCTGTGGCAACTAAATCTGGCAAATCTACAATGCAGAGAAGTCAGAAACTGAAAGGTGAGGTCTGTTGGGCAATGTTAACCCACTGTCAAATTCCACTCAAACAGTTTCCAGTTGGCACAAGCGAATACACGCTTTTGCCCAGGGAAGATCTGGAAATACTTTCTGTTCGGAGGGATTAGTGGTTGTCAACTTTTCTGTAAAAAAAACCGAAACCATTAATAACAATTTGTACCTGTGGGTATTAAAACTACGCACACGCTGTCTGTATGGCAAAGAGCCACACAAACAGCCAGGAGAGAACCAAACGCCAGAGACTGAGTGTTGTAAATGACAACACTCGGAGAGAAAAGAAGTCTTTATTTTGACTCACGGCTTTAAGTCAGAATCACTATAATCTGTAGTGAAACCGGTAACGTCGCTAGTAACTAGTAACCTGAGCCTGATAAGCGCGATAAGGATATCCTTTAAAGGATATTGTTTCCTGACCGGAGTCATAACCTTACCACACTTACCGTCACCTCTGTCATACCACACTTACCGTCACCTCTGTCATACCACACTTACCAGAGCATTGACGTTACCTGCAGGAGGCTGCACAAAGCCACC
>VZTM01038025.1:24859-47853 GCA_013400555.1 Jacana jacana
ACACTATTTCACACCATTGGCCTTCTTGGCCACCTGGGCACACTGCTGGCTCACATTCAGCTGATTGTTGACCAGCACCCCCAGGTCCTTTTCTGCCAGGCAGCTCCAGCCACACTTCCCTGAGCCTGTAGCCATACACGGGGTTGGTGTGGCCCAAGTGCAGGACCTGGCACTTTATTGCCAAGTAGTCCATCAAAGCACACCACTGTTTAAGGTGCGGCTCTTTGCTGCCTTGTATTAAACTTGATTGCACTCTGCAACTGTCGGTTTTTTAGTCCTGATTATGGTTACTCAGGCTAATAAATGCCTGGTCTACTGGGCGGTGTCCCTGCCTGTGGCAGAGGTGTTGGAACTTGATGGATCTTTAAGGTCCAATCCACCCCGAACCATTGTGTGATACTATGAAATACAAGCCCAGGCACAGAAGCAGCATCCAAGGCCCTGACTTTATGATTTTTTCCCTGGGAAGATGACTCTAAATGGAGTTTTACGAGCCAGGGGGTTAGGTGCTGACTCTGCGCTCTCAACATGTGCCCATCTTGAGGTCCTGTGCTGAAATTCTGCACTAAAAAGAAAAAACAACCAAACAAGGAAATCAATTTCTATCATTAAAACACAAGTCACTGGAGAACAGGACATGTTGTTTCCTATTAATGCCAACTTGATGGTTACAACATTTGCCAGTACTGTAAAACTTCCAGGTTTGATTCCTCTCTCTGTTTCCAAATCCTTGTCTCAAAAAAAAATAAAAAAAGAAGGAAAAGCCTTAAATGCTGTAAAAGAACACCAGGAGAATGCTCTGCCCCTCAGTACACATTGTTCAGTAGGATTCATTGGGGTTTAGGGCAAAATAAGATGAACCTCATGAGGGTGCAGAGCAAACATAAATAGCATATAGGAGTAGGAACTTTCATTCAGAGCCCTGCTCCAAAAACTGTTCATATCTTTTACAAGTCATACACAAAGGTATCCAGGAGGAGGGACCGTCAGACTCCTCTCATGCACTAAATCCTGCAGGAGACATGGGAATCTCAAAGGCACAGAGAAGTGGGAGTGTTTTTGTCTTTCAAAAAGGGGATGTTTTGGGGAAGATAAAACATCCACGGTAGTTATTTGCAGCAAATGTTGGCGAACTATTGCTTTAGAAATAAGAAATGTATTTAAATATAATTTAATACATAGAAACTACTGAGTTATATGTACTAAATAAATTTACTTTTGACTTGAAGTCCTGCATTCCATATAAAGACAGAAGTGTACCTCCCAGCAAGGGTTTTGTCTCTGAAATAATTAGGAAGAAAATAACAATAAGAGGACATCAGTGTTCTTCTTAACAGTAAACACAGATGGAGAATACAACAAGTGAAGCTCAGCAGTGATTTATAACTAGAGATCTATCTCTATAACTAGAGTCTATGAGATGTGGTGTTGAGGGATCTGGTGTAGGAGAGAACTTTGTAGAGTAGGGCTGATGGTTGGACTCGATGATCCCAAGGGTCTCTTCCAACTTGAATGATTCTATGATTCTATGATCTAATGTTATAATATAAATTTTGAACAAACTGAAATTACTCTAGTTTCAATTAAGTTATTTCTAGAGGAGAAGCTTGAAAAATGAGCATGATCTCAATATATTAGAAGGAGCCTCAAGAAGTTCTATAAACATAGAGACTACATAAGCCTATAATATGCAAGAATTCTACTTGTGTAAACCCACAAGATTTTAAATATTGTAATTAAATATATGTAGAAAGCTGTTTGAGAATTGCAGTCAAACCACAATCTTAAAGCTATTAGTAAGTTTTTTATACTTCAAGCAAAAATACTTCATGTAGAAGCTTCTGAAACTTTTGTCACTTCTAAATCTGTCCCTATAAAACAGAAAAAAAAATAGCACAAAAGGGTTACCTTAAAAGTTTCTGAGGATTCCTTTGTTTTCCTTCTCCTCTTCTCTTGCCTTTTTGATTTTTCCCCCTCTCCATACCTTTTCCAGATCAGCCTCCAGATAAAAAAACTTTTTGAACCTGTTTTTGGACCCAAGTGGGGTTTATATGTGAAGGTATGTTCTGATTTACTGTAAGAACTGAAGAGTTCTGGCCATTGCATCAAATGCAGCCCTGGCAGATGAGTTCGGCAGCTCAGGCAAGCAGCTCAGAGTCCTACCTATTGGGATTTAAATACCTAATGGCAACCTAATTCTTATCTAAGGTACCTCAAGTTCTTCACTGATCTGGTCATGAAATACTGCACTTCAGAATTCCCAAAAAGGAGGCTGCAATTCTGCTCATGCCATAAGACAATGGAACAATAACCCAAGAAAAACAAAAAACAAAAGAAAAACCAATTAATTTTATATTCTCAGCAGGTCTGCATTTCCTTTGGTGATCAATGAATATTATTGTGGAACTAAAGACGACATTGATGAGATTTGCATTGATGTAATTTTCCTTGCTCTGATCTAGTTGTAAATAGAGTCACAGAAAAAAAATAACCAATAATAATCATGTTTTTTTTTGGCAAATAAGATGGCACCGCAAAGACTGCTAAAAGCAATTTCCAGGGAATCAATTGGTACCTGGAAAACTTTGTCCAATGGGGGTTGTGAAGCTTTGAAGACGTCCACCACCCTCAGAAATCTGTTTAAAGTTTAAAGATCCTGAGGGAAGCAGAGCCAGGGCAGCTGCGTGCTTTTCAGCTGAGCGTGTATCGCAGCGCTCCTCTGAGACGCTGGGGAAAACCATGAGCAAGCTGAAGCCTGGGAAGAAAAACTCAGCATTGAAAAGGGGCAACTTGCAAATACTGCACAAATCTCTGCAGGTGCCCCATGAGAATTTAGGGGAAAACTACAGAATATGCAGGAGGTAAATACGCACCAGTATCTTTTACTTGCATACCTGTCCTGGTTTGAGGTAAAACAAGCCAATTTTATGTTTTACAGTTTTACTTTTTTAGCTGGGCCTCTTCTCACCAACTAAACACTGAAATCAACAGCATATTGTTCAGAAACTGTTCACTTGCAGTGATAAGACCTGATTCTACCAAGGAATGGAGTGCAGAGAGGCCCTTGCTTGTACCTATTGATAGAACAACCAAGGTCAGGGAGTTTCGTTATTTGCCCCGTTGGAGGGTGGGAAGCAGAAAAGCGCAGAGGGGTCACACCTGCAGGGAGGAGAGGCCAGGACAGGTGACCCAAAACTGACCAACTGGGGTATTCCATCCCATCCACATCATGTTCAGTATAAAAGCTGAGGGATCAGAGGATCCATTTTTTTCCTTCAATGGCTGACATCCAAGGAGGACCCTGTCTGTTCCTCTGCCTTTGGCACTGACCTGTGTGTTCCCGATGCCAGATCTGGAATCCAGCTCCTGTTAGTCACCGAGTCCAGTCTGGGACTTTTCCTGATGCTGCTGGTGATGTGATCATGTATATATTGTATCTATTGCATTACTTTCTTCCTTTTGTTTTTGTTTTAATTTTAGTATTAATACTTCATTAAAGTAGTTTAGTTCATTCTAAACTTGTAAATCTCCTTATCCTCTTCCTCTCCCTTCTTTTTCAGGGGAGGAAGGGCCATCTGTCAGTCTGGTTTGGGTAGTTTTGGCTGAAACCACAACAATACCAGATAATCCAACACGTTTTCCTGTCCTCCTTTTGGTTTTGTATCTACTATAACGTTCTATACCTCAGCAAACAAAATGCAGGTTTTTTCTTTGGGTCTTGCATTTTATTTGGGTGAAGGTTTTTATTTTGCCTATGCTTTAAAATAAACCGTGTCTCCTGATGAATTTGTCCAGCTGTCATTCTTAAACAGAAGAGAACCTACTGTAAAAGAATGAGAGACACACAACACAGTCGTTCTTCCTAAGTTATAGGGAAGGGAGAGATGATATTTGTTTTCCTGGAAAACACTGAGGTATGTGTTAAGTTATGATCTGCTGCTACTAATATTGTTGGGGTTTTATACAAAAATACTGCTGTACAGATAAATTCTTGCAGTAAACAGACATTCTGCTGTTTCTAAAATCGTAACAATTCCTTTTGCAATGAAGAAAATGCAGTATTGCTACTTCTTTTCTTTTTCCTTTTTGAGAAATATATATTCAGAAGTATTTTCTATTTTTTAAATCATCCTGCTAGTCAATTCTGTTAGGAGATATTTCAACAAGCAGTTCTAGAATGCAGCAAGCTGACCAGGTGGAACCAAACCACCATTCTGTTTGAAAGAGTGGGTATCTTCTCACCTGGGCAAGCTTTGGATCACCAAAACATCTGAGCTATGGCCAGAATCAGGCCACTAGGACGAACTGCTAGGTAGAGTGCATGCAGTGTATTCGGTATGCCTGGACTAACCCAGTAACTTAAGCCCTCACATGTCTTTACGTACCAAGCATCAACGCAGCAGGTATTTCCCAGGCCTTGTCCCTGCTGCTAAACAGGTGGTTTGTGAGGTGAAGAGGAATATATTGCATCATTGTCTTTTCCTCCAAGTGAATAAAAATAATTTACCTTGTCATGATTTGGATACTTTGATAAAAATTAGGCATCATTAAGAACTCTGTCTTTACTGGAAAAAAACACCCAAACCTGATTGATTCCAGATAGGTGCAGCGGTGGTCTTAATTCTCTATAAATACTCTTTATATTCTTTTGAGTTGGTGAGAAAAACAGCTACTCCTTTATCCTAATTTTCCTTCTACAAACTATATTCAAAAATGCTGCCTCCAAATAGTACTGACTCAAAACAAAGAAACCTTGAAGATGAGCCATTAGCTACCTAATTTCATTTAACACCAGCTTCTCTGTTTCCAGCTGAAGGTCAAACATCTCTACCAACTTTCAGAACATATTTTTATTGAGTGTGCAATAGCACTGTGCATTGCCTTGATGATATAAGTCTTCATGGGCCTCAGCATTAATATTTTATTTACAAAAAAACCCTATGTGAGAAGTCAACTTAGAGCCACAGCCTCTGGAGAGATTTACTCTCCTGCTTGCCAACACAGTACCTGTCTGATCACCTGGGATCAAGATAAGGTACACTTGGGGCATGAGAGATACTATCCAGTGTGAACCAAGACTAGATGAGAGTGCATCTCCTCCTGGTGGCACCTTACAGAATCTTCTTACAGAAGACTGGAGATCTTCTTACAGAAGACTGGAGAACCTTCTACAAGGGAGGCACCAAAGTCATCTCTTCAATACAGCTCCTCCCACTGTGACATGTCACTTTTTTTTCCCCTTTGCATGACAGCAGAATTGTGGAGGTCCAGAGAACAACTAGTTTTAAAGAAATTCTGTTGAACCTCTTTCAGAGAAAATACATGGTTTTCACGCGTGTTTTTCCAGAAGCTGTGTTCCAGAAGCTACTCTTCACTGTTACCTCTTGAAAGTTAGCAAATGATTGGTTTCAGATGATGAACCCAATGTGGCCTGGTTTCCAGTGGACCTGTGTTTCAGGTTCCTCCTCAGCAGAGCAGTGGTAGCTGCTTTCTCCTTGCAGGTGCTCCTGGAGTCAAGGTCAGACCCTGGATGTAGTGCTTAGAGATATGGTTTGGTGATGATTTTTGTCAGCGTTAGCCCGACATTTGGACTAGAAAGGTCCCTTCCAACCCAGGCAATTCTATGATTCTGTGATTCCATCTGGCAGAGATGATGGTGCTGTGCTGGCTGTCACTCACGTGTACTGACCGGTGAACCTGGGTGGACAAGAGAGATCTGAGGACAACTGAGCTTGAGCTGTGTCTCTCAAGGGGCAGGAGAAGGTCACCTCTGCCCTTTCTCCAGTCTTTATACTTTGTAAGGACCTTTGGACCTTTGCCTTTCTGTCAGATGTAGCCAGCATTATCTCTCAGGTTCAACAATTTTGAGAGGAGAGACAGATGAGAGATGACTGACAGACAGACAGATGGGCAGGCAACGGGATCCCCTTTATTTCCTCAGGAAATCAGGCCTCTAAGCCATGTATGATACAAAACAGTGGATCATATGTTGATGGCTGGGAATTTCAAAAGCTTCTACAACCTGGAGCAGCAAATTTATTTATGCACCTCCTCTTGACTCGGATAAAAGGAGAATTAAGTACCCGAGTAACATTAAAAGTCTAACCTAAATGACTTTAATTGGATTTGCTGTATCACTTGAGTAGCCTCAATCCCACTTGCTGTATTTAAAATGGTAGATGATAGGATTTTCTTGGACTGATTTAAAAGAGTGTAACATTTTATAAAGCTTACAGAAAAGCAATGTTCTCAAAATTCTAAAGTTACAATATCAGATGCCTTAATTCACACACATGAATTACTTGTAATATCAAAAACTCTAAAGCCTGAGGTTGCTGCCAAATGGTCAATGTTCTTCCTACAAGTTTTTTCACTGATCCATGTGAATAAAAAGAATATATTGGGTAAGGGATCTCCCATTTCCTATAAGCAGTTAGAACATATGGTAGGTCAGAGAAGATGAACTGTTGCAAAGGGACGGTCAAAGCAAGTCTTCATTTGGGATTGTGTTACCTCTACATGGGAGTTGTGTAGCAAAGAGCCATATGGCACGGGGGCTAAGGTGTACTGGCACTGTCAAGACCTGTGAGCAAATTCTGACTGGTAAGTACCTGCAGGAAAGGTTGCAGAGGAAAGTGGGCAGATGGACTATAGGTGTGTCTTATAGACATCTCTAGTATTTATCACTATAGGTGTGGTACCTGTGTCTTAAGGGCACTGTGAAACTAAGACTGGTATGTGCCACTAGCAAAATTAGTCTCTTCTCGTCAAATGGGATGCAGATTCCATCAGTGGCTGCACACCTCACACTCAGTATTTATTTTTCCAGTAAAGTTCTAAATTTAAAGCTAAATTGTTAGCTTTAAAAACTGAGAACAAAGCCCTTTTTTATATGTTCTTCAAATAACCATTTTAAGCTAGGAATGGAAATAAATCCGTACATTTATTGCGTTCCAGATTATGAAATTTGCTTTCATTTTATACTGTAAAACCCAAACCCTACGAGCACACACTGTGTCAACGTCTTTGGGTTTGGGTTGAAAATGTCAGATTTATAGTTAGATATCACACTTGAGGTGACCAGACAGTCAGCTTGGGACATTTCAGGAAAAATACTCAATCTGAATTGAGTAGATCTCCTTGAAAGCTTTAAATGAGGAATATCTTCTGAAAAGTGGTTCTCAGTAGTTCTACTGCAAAGCCTAAATGAATGGCTTGATTTTCAAAAGTGCCTAAACAGGTACAAAGAGCCCAAAAGAGAGTAAAGGACTTCCCCAAATTATTATGTTTATTGAGAAGCTTATCTCTAGGAACTTATAAAGAAGCTGGGCAGAGACTAAGCAGTGCAAAGAGTTTGACCCATTTAAATTCTGAGCATTAGGGCATTATTTGCCCATCTCCCTGACAGTAAAACCAAAGCTAATAAACAACCACATTGCATCATCTCTCCTTGCTACCTTCACGGAAATCCTGTTTACTTAGACCCTTGCCTGCCAAGTGAAACAATATTTGAGTTCTTGACTGATACACGAACTTTAATCCAGGTTGGCAATCACTGGGTATTCACTGACTCAGCTGAGTTAATAAATGAATTAGGTGATTTTTATTCTTGATTCTTTTAATGTTTCTTCAGTGAATTCAACTATAAAGAATAACGATGCTGTCTGTACTGCCTATACTAATCCGATTCAGAGGCTCTGTAGTGGCACCATTACAGGAACTATACTACCACCTTCTCTATCTTCTGTCAACATTTTCCTTCCTTTTAGCGCGTGAAGGTAACCAGAGGGCAGAATTATCCTTAGACATTGAAATAGTCCTCCCCTGTGACGTCCTTTCAGCTGCCCAGGCAGGGGAACTTTGTATCATAGTGAAATTAAATAAAAGGCTTAAGCACAGAAGGACTGATAAGGTGGTTTCATGATGTGGTTAACCCCAAAAGATGTAATTCTGAAAAAAAACCAAACCCAACGTGTAAGCTGAATAAAATTATGGATGGACTGATGGTATTAATAATGTGATGTTGTTGCATTACCCAATTCTCTTAGGTTCTGTGCAGAAACAGAATTTGGTCCCTGGCCTCAGGCAGTCTGCATCTACATATAAAAAAAGACACCAAAAGGCACAGTTAGACAGAGGATAAGAAGACAGTGAAATCATAATGGTCAAAACAATAAGCCTAAATTATTGCATGTCTGCAACCTAGGTCTTGAGAAGGCTGGAAATCACAGAATCATAGAATAGTCTAGGTTGGAAGGGATCATCTAGTCTAACAATCAACCTGATTAAAAAAAAAACAACAAACCCATGTCACTAAGCACTATGTGAACCAAACATCCCAGAAGAGAGCTTCAAGGAGGAGTCAAAAGGAGAAAACTCCTTTTTTGTAGTGCTTTTCCCACCAGTGAGGGCAAAAGGAGGGCTGCACCTAATTCTAACTCACTGCTAAAAAACAGCTGGTGCCATAGGTTAGATGGCATCAGTAAAAAGTGCTTGGGTTTGACGATAAGGACCTTAGGTTTGATGTGACAGAGAAACGGGAGTTTAAGGATGCACGCAGAGAGCCGGCACTTTTGGAGGTGCAGAGAAAGCCCTCTTTACAGCAGCCTCCTGGGTAGGTGTGAGTAAGGCAAGAGTGATTTTGATGAGACCAGAGAAAGGTCTCAAAAGACTAGACAGCCATAACATTAGAATGGCCATAACAACTAGAAGTTCCATTTTGCGAGTAGACAAAGAGAATCACATCCTGGACATGTTATGCAGAGGGAATTAGTGAAAAAAACCAAAGAGGTATGAACTCAGGATGAAGAGATGGAGGAGCCTGACAGATCATAGAATCATAGACACACATGGTTGGAAAGGACCTCCAAGATCATCTAGTCCAACCGTCCTCCTATCACCAATACTAACCACTAAGCTTACTAAATCGTGTCTCCTAGCTCTTCATCCAGATGCTTCTTGAACACTGCCAGGGATGGTGACTCCACCACCTCCCTGGGCAGGCCATTGCAATGCCCAACCACTCTTTGGGAGAAAAAGTTTCTCCTGACATCTAATCTAAATCTCCCCTGGTGTAACTTGTGGCCATTCCCAGATGTTCAGGTCCAGCCAAAACGACAGGCAGAGAGATGACATCTGCCATGGCATCATGGCTAATCATCCATGAGAGGAAGCCACGAAGACATACTGATGTTTTAGTTGCCAGTGATAAATGTTTTGGGGGTGAGATGTGGGTGTGATAATCCTAAACCAGTATGACCACTTGCACAGAAATACCAGGTACTTGGTAGGTATCTGAGAAGCCAATAAAATACCAAAACACAGCACGTACTGTACTCTATCTCCAAATAGTTATTAGTCAACTCTTGTCTTGTTGCAAAGGAGTAAGATACCTCACCTTTGATTTCTTGCAGTTATTTCCACCTCATAATAGCCTATTTTTAGACCAAGGGGGTAAAATGGTTTGCTTCCAAACAAAGATAATACGGCCTTAATGCAAATCGCTGGGGTGGCCTGTACCTAACCTCCTTCTATTTGGAGCAACAGCCATTCACTCTAGCTTTTAATTTGCTTGTTTTCCTTACATCCCCAATGTTTAATTCATAGCAAAACCCATGCTTATTCATCCTCTTTGATCATCTCCATTCTGTGAGACAGCCTGTTGAAAAATGACAGAATCTAAGCTTTTAGGACATCTTTACCCGCTATCTCACTAGCTTTGAAAAAGCCTACCTTCCCCTCGGTAACGGCTGTGGTGGTTTCTATCGAGGTGTGCTGCTGCAGTTCTCTCCTCAGCCTGACTTCTCTCTGACCTTTCTGTCTTACAGCTCGCCCCAGAAAACGGTTTCTAAGCCCCTGGCATTGCTCAGGTGTGAGGAGTTACACCAACAACGAATTTGGCCTAGTTTAAAACCAATAGTAATGTTGGTGGGGGGGGGAGGAAATCTCCTTACTTAAGCTAAACATTTTTCTAGTCAGCTTGTATTGGAAAATGTACAAATTTACCGAAGAAAACATCATTTGCCCTACCTTAGCACTAAAGATTTAAAAAAAGCCATATTTTCTTCTTTTGATCTTGAAACTTGGTTATTGCTTTTGGTTGTTTTTACAAGAAATCATTGCAAAGTAGCGAGACCAGCTTTTTAATCAACTAAAAATTTCCATAACCTTAATTGAAATAGAAATTAACTCTTTCCTGTTCCTAGCTGAGGTCCTACCAAGGTGCATATGATACATTTAAGTGCTTTTTCAGCTCTTGAACCTGAATTCCCTCTCTCCAAATGACATTACAGCTGGTAACTGTTAAGTGCAGCGTTAAAGCTCAGAGATCAGAGCGTGTTCCCCCTTCGTCTGGAGCTGGAGATGCTCTATCCTGAGCCTGGCAGAAGCAGCAGCTCCCTCCCTCCCTCCCTCTGCGAGGAGTCACAGAGCCAAGGGCTTCTTTCTTGGCTCTCTGCTGAGACGGCCGCCTCCAGTTCTGGCCCAGCCTCTGCAGCAGAGTCGCTGGTTCTTCTGGTGATTCTGCCATTGACATCATCCGAGCAACTATTCTATCAGTCTCCTCTTTAGCCATGAAAATGAAACAGAAGCGGTAAAATAAGCGTTAGATTGTTCCCCCCTCCCCATTAACACTCCCCCTCTATTCAATAAATACATAAACTAATTAAAGAATATATCAAACTAACCAGATCCACCCAAATGTGACTTCTGGCTTAAAAAAAACAACAGCAAACCAAAATCAAACCAACAAAAACCTCTTAATTTTTTGCCTTACGCATACTGAGAAATGAAGATAGTTGGATACAAAAATAAAACCGGTGTTAAACTTTAGCACCACCAACAAACTGGAAGAAAATAGTATATATGTAAAACTTGTGTATCCATTTCAGAACTACAATAAGAGAAAAAGGAAGGTGTTGAACTAACAACTTCCTATTAATGGAGGGCTGCACTAACATTTTCTAATCTGCATATTTCAGATTACTGATATCAGCATTATTCCGAGATGCACTGCAGATAATTAAGCTTATTTTTTCATGTCCTATAAATCATCTTTGCACAAAGTGCTGAGTTTATGATTAATTTCTTCTCTATATCCTTCCAGTGACCTAAATCCTTCTTTTTTTTTTTATTTTTCTGAGACATCAATATTGTTAGGCTGTTTTTTCCTATACTATGTTTTAGTATACTATACTATGTATAGCATACTTCATATACTAGGTTTTATATTCAGGTCTCTCAGCCTGTCTTCATAGGAGAGGTGCTCCATCCCTCTGATCATCTTCGTGGCCCTTCGCTGGACCCTTTCCAACGGGTCCAAGTCCTTTCAATGTTGAGGACTCCAGAGCTGGACACACTCTCCTTCTCTGTCTATTCCCCACTCGTCACATGGGTCAGAGGAGTTTGCTCTCCTACCAGAGAAATGCCTTTTGAAGGACGCTTCCCTCAAAACATGCCAAGTGAAGCCTGGAATTTCACCTTCAAGGCAGAGGGAGAAGACATAGTAGTAGCCCACAGGGCTGAAGGTGTCACAGCGTCTCCTCCTGGCGGCTGGTGGGGCTCCAGACCTCCCCCTGGGGCACCAGGCAGGTGTTTGATGGAGAACCAATGTCAGGAACAAATAATTATGCTGGAAGTTGTACCATCAGTTTGAAAGGCAGGGGAAGAATCTGGCCAAGAAGTCTGTAGCTGTGGTGCTTTGATGAAAGCCCTGAGGAAGGTGGTTGAGGGTAGGAAGAGCGCGTGCACAGCAGATGGCTGAAGAGTAACCTGAGAAAACAAGACCTTGGTCTCCACAAGGAATTTGGCACAGCGTCCGTAATTCATACCTGCAAAACTGGCCCTTCCCGGCCCCTTCCCCTGGCCACGCACAGTAACACCACAGGAGTCTTCCTTTTGGTTCTTGTTCTTTCAGGCCTGGGGAGGCACTTGGGTAATGCCAAACTTCATCTTTATTTAATATATTTAATGAACTACTTATCCAAAGCATTTGGAGTCTGGATATAAATTTCTTCTTCAAATGCCAAAAATACTAATGGAAAATGATCTATTTGGAGAGCACCGGACGTGAACAAACACTGACATCTATAATGGAGAGCAGCACATCTCCATGCTGGTGAACACCCTGGTTTACTTTTGAAACAGAAAAGCGGATTTTGGAAAAGGAGGAACCCAAGCACTTGGACAGCATTCTTACTCCTGTCATCAAAAATATTCCTGTTGGGGTTTTGACTCACGAATTATAGCTTAATATTTCACAGCCACGATCATTTCCAGTTGCCCCAAGGTTTCTGAGATGGCCTTGACTGAGAGAGACACGGTGGGGTGGCTTATTTCAAGCACCACCTAGTGGATCTATTTAAAAGATACACACACAAAAAAAAAACCCAAGTCACAACAGATCTGAAAAATGTTTAAATAATAAAGGTGAAAAAATACTATGCTCTCAAACTGTTCCATGTACAAAATGTGGCTTTTACTGAGCCTTAGCACAGGACATTCTCTTCCCAACTCATTAGGGACAAACTATGAAGAGATATGTCCTCTAATGATCTGAATTCCCCAAGTACCAGAAAAATTAACTTCTGCTTTTAAATGGAAACAAGTGAGAGAGAAGGACTGAGACGTCACGATATTAACAATGGAAAATAACTAACCAAAGAAAGAAGGTACTTCTGTATTTCTAATCATGTTCACTGGTCAGTGAACTGTGGCTATTAGAATTATAAAAGTATATAAATTTTAAAATTTAGTATCTTATGCTTATAGCTGATAGGCCTACTGTCTGAGCAATTTCCTAAAATAAAAGTAACATAACATGAACCAATACAGTAAGTTTAGTAATACTTTTACTGGCTTAGTTGATTTAATTTATGTACAGAGGAATGGTTACTTATTTTAAATTCTGTGTTTGATCTGAGCATCCCATGTACATAACATACATAATTCACACATTAAATATTGCCTATGAAGAGCACTTTTCAGCAAGACTTCAGATTTGCCGTTGCAAGAAACTGAGCTTTGAATGCAAATATGAAAACATGGAGATGGATTGTCAGCCTGAAGTAAACCGAGTTTGCCTGACTCAGGACTGGGACCAAACCTTGAGCAAACAAGTCCCAAACATAATTGTGCCGTGTCTAATGAGGGGCCTGGCCAGTGTAGAGCTTGAAATTAAGATTAGGGAATAGAGACAGCCACCATCAGGCAAATAAAATATAGAATAGAAAGAATACTGTGAAGTGTCAACAATAAGTACTGTCATGCCAGTATCAGCATAGCCGTTTATGAGATGCAATTAGTGATGGCTGAAAGATCAAACCAGCGGCAAACAGAAATTAGTGAAAGAATTGAAAGCAGAAACTGATGCTCAGAAATAATAAACCTGAACTCTCTGCCCTGGAGATGTGTTTGAGTGGACTGGAATTAATGGTGTTGATCCAGCAGCTGATCAGACATTTGATTACGTCGGTTAATGAAAAGCCTTTAAAAAAAATGGACAGCTTCTGTGTCTGGAATGGAATAGAAGGATGTGGAGAGGATTGTATATGTCTCTCCTTGATGAGGCTGTTAAAATAGAAGCAGATTTACAATAGCCAGTGAGCTATGGGTTCCATCATGTAATTAGTTAAGTCGGCTGCATTTGATATTTGGTTATTGAATTTATCTACATTTACAGAAAAATAATTAAAAAAAGAAAAAGAATTATTATAGAAAAGAAAAAAGCTCTTAGTTCTAACTTTTGTACATTGAAAGTGTTTTTCACCCATTTTACATTAAACTCACAGTCCAGATTTAACCTGCCATTTTACAGTAAGACATGACTGAAAATAAATCAGCTCTAACTGGAATACCAAGCTACGAGTAGTGAAAAGAACAGATATTTGTCATTAACGAGGAAACATTGTTACTTGGAGTTGACTGAATGGAAATGTCCATAGTACTCTGCAGCTATCAGCACAATTTTATCTTTATTTTGAAATGACCTAAGTTGGTTTGCTCTGTGTGTGGTACATTACATGTTATCTCAGCTGTGAAACACAATCCAAGTTGTGCTCTTCCTACAAATAACTATGGGGGAAATCACACTTCGGTGCCTAGTTGTTCAGAGTATTCTTTTGTAAATATCTGGATCTTAAAAATTACAAATAAACTATACTTATTTTGTGCCTAATTATATAAATGCCTTTATCCTGGGGATGCTGAGTGTCTGTGCTGACAAAGCAGGGGTAGGACTTATGTATTTCAAACAAAACAAAACTTTCTCCTTCTCCAGATTTGTATTCAGTATTTTAAAGTGACACAAATGCAAAATACCAAATGTTCTGATTCATAGGTCTCTTTCTCCCACATACTGTGGTCAAGGAAGTAGACAGAGAAACTAACTAAATTCTATCAGCCTTTGGTGATTAATTCTTTTTATTATCATACTGACAAAAGGGTGGGTGGGTGGATTTTGTGCCCACAAAAGTAAATTGTAATGATGGTTTAGCAATGCAGAACTAATACATAATCATAGAATCATAGAATCATTTAGGTTGGAAGAGACCCTTGGGATCATTGAGTCCAACCATCAGCCCTACTCTACAAAGTTCTCCCCTACACCAGGTCCCTCAACACCACAGCTAATCTACTCTGAAGCACATTCAGGGATGGTGACTCCACTCCATGGGCAGCTGATTCCAGTGTCTGACCACTCCTTCTGGGAAGAATTCTTTCCTCATGTCAAGCCTAACCCTCTTGTCAAGCCTAACCACACCTTGAGTCTTGTGTCCAGTTTTGGGCACTTCAACACAAGAGAGATCTGGAGGGGCTGGAGCAAGTGCAGAGGAGGGACACGNCTGCACAGACATACCTGTACAGATACCAAGGTCAAGACACAGGTACAAGGTTTGGGGAGAGGGATTATTTAACTTTCTCAGGATCTGTCAGAGCAGGCTTGTAGCTAGCACTGGAGAACTTCCCATTCTTCTTCTCGGTTAGGAGTGAACATCTCCTCCAGCATTGTGTTATATGGCTTTGAAACCACAGAGCAAAAAGTATTTAGGGGAAAAAAAAAGAAAATAAAAAAGCAAGCATTACTAACAGAAGGATTTTAGAAAGTTTTGTAAGGTTATAAAACTGATCAAAATATTCCCACTTTAGAAATCAGATTAATGGAATGAGACGTGGAATGGATGCTGGGAGCAGAGCCAAAACCCTCATTCTATCAAAGAGCAAACTTGCAGGACTTCTGGAGCAAGAATGGAAAACACAGAATGCTGTGAGAAAGATGTGAGAGCTCCTCTGATTTAAAAAAAAAAAAAGAAAAAAAAAGAAAGAAAGTAAAAGTTTCAGGAGAAAAAAAAAATTAAATAGGACTGACCTGTGCCATGACAAGAGCCAAAGAGCCAGGCAGTGACAATATTTCATTTATCTAACGAAATAGTCAGAGTGCAGGAGTCAAAATGCTGCAGTGACACGCAGAACATGACTTCAGAAATGTTTACAGCTATTTGCCACCAGGGAAGGTAGAAAAATACTAATAAGGTGGTAGCATGGTGTAGCCTTTCCATAACCTCCTTAATCCGTTTTTCCAAAATGAACATTATGGAAATGATTCTCAGCAGGCAGGTTACCACAGGAGACTTAACACCTAAAATGCTGGATTTATGGATATTTATCCTAGAAACATAGAACAGTCCAGGCTGGAAGGGACATCTAAGGTCCTCTAGTCTGACCTCCCTGCAGTCAACAGGGACACCCCCAGCTAGACCAGGTTGCCCAGGGCCTCGTTGAGCCTCACCTTGAAGATCTCCAGGGAAGGGGCCTCAACCACCTCCCTGGGCAACCTGTCCCAGTGCTCCACCACACTCATGGTAAAGAACCTATTCCTAAGAGCCAATCTAAAGCTGATTTTCTGCAGCTTGAAGCCCTTGCCCCTCGTCCTGTCCCTGCAGGCCTTTGGAAACAGACCCTCCCCAGCCTTCCTGTAGCCCCCCTTCAGGTACTGGAAGGCTGCTCTGAGGTCTCCCCAGAGCCTGCTCTTCTCCAGGCTGAACAACCCCAGCTCCCTCAGCCTGTTCTCATAGCAGAGGTGCTCCAACCCCCTGATCATTTTTGTGACCCTCCTCTGGACCCGCTCCATCAGGTCCATGTCCTTCCTTATTGACCTGCACACAGTGCTCCAGGTGAGGTCTCACAAGAGCAAAGGGGCAGAATCACCTCTCTGGATCTGCTGGCAACACACATTCTGATGCAACCCAGGATGTGTCTGGCCTTCTGGGCTGCAAGTGCACACTGCCTGCTTGTGGCCATTTACCTCCAGCTCATCAAAGCCAGATCCTGAAGCAGGAATGAAACACGTAAGCAGCTGTGCTGGAGTACAAATGTCAGATCTACAAATGGAACCAGAGCAGCTTTTCTTATTACAGGTCACCTGTATTTGGACAAACAGCACAGTATCTGTGACAAGGTCTGTACAATCACAGATTCACGGAATGATTTGGGGTTGGAAGGGACCTCTGGAGATCATCTGGTCCAATCCCCCTGCCAAGGCAGGTCCACCTAGAGCAGGTTGCACAGGAACACGTCCAGGTGGGTTTGGAATGTCTCCAGAGACGGAGACTCCACCACCTCTCTGGGCAGCCTGTTCCAAGGCTCTGCCACCTTCAAAGTAAAGAAGTTCCTCCTCATGTTTAGATGGAATTTCCTATGTTCAGGCTTGTGCTCATTACCTCTTGTCATCTCACTGGGCACCAAATGAAAAAGACCAGCCCCAATAGTTCCATGCTTTTTCTGGTCTGGCACATGAAATAACTTGAAACAGGGTGGAAACAGGTCATGGGCTGCTCTCCACAGTGCACTTTAAGAGGGTTGCTACTTGCAGTTTGCTAATGATCTGGGGCAAGTATGATCTTAAAAGCACTATGATGTGGGCGAGAAGTACCCCAGCTGTACAAACTATGGCCACTGGTGGTCTCCTCTCTGGCACAGCAGTTGGCTGTTCCACCCCCCAGGGCTGTAATCAGGATAACAGCATTGCCCAGCTTCAAGCATGCGGTTACAGCGAGTACCGCTGCCCACCAGAAGGCAGACTGGTTGCTCAGCGTGATACGGAGCAAAGGCAGCAAGAGACGTTCCTTTTACACAGAATACGAATGAAATTTAGATTAGAAAAACAGACACTGATGGACACAGAGAGTTTCAAGGAGAGAATGTATAAAAATAAAGGGGATTTTTTTTTTTAAAGGCTGTCTTTCATAAGAAGAACTAATGAGAGAAGATCTGCCAGCATCTACTCATTGCTGTGGACCCAGCCTACTGTGAGATGGGACTACACGCTCCCTCAAGCCAAATAGTTTCTACGCTGTTATCAAATATACTACTACCTTACATTGCTATATGAACTGGGATAGAACTGGGCGGTGTGGAAAGCTCTCTTACCTCATGCTCCCAGACAGCAGAGCCCACAAAAAATAACACACTGGAAAACAAAGGAAAGAAAACCAAAGTATCTAGGAGTTAAATCACCGGTGTTTAGAGACAGCACTAACTCAGCTGCTTAACTCAGTCACAGCATTACCTTTAGATTCTGTTAAAGTGTCCACCAATTATAATTTTATTCTAAGATTATTTATAATCCCTTCACACAATTTTGCAGTCCTTTCCTACGTTTTCCTCCAAACTCTTTCCCAAGCACGGGCTTGTATTTCCTCATTCCCACGAAGCGCACCAACAACATGAACACACTGAACAACCTTATCACGCTTTTGTGGTCAGTGTGTTTTCCACAACGCCTGTCGCACGCTTTGAAATTCCCCATTCCTGAGATGCTATTGAACTGTTGGAAACCGCTCAACCCTTGGAACCTGCAACCTCCTGTGGTCCTCAGCACAGGACTGGTTTTCACACAGGGTGCAGAGCATGTAGTTAATTACTGCCGACAAAGCGATATATGATGAAGTCTTTATATGCTCAGAACTCAGAACTTAATAGCTCAGAACTATTAAATCCCACAAACACAGAGGGAAATTGTTTATCTGCAGCTGAGAAGACTTTCACCACAGTGATGTTCCCTCGTGCCAGAGGAAGTTGGTCAGCCCAGTCTCTTGACCCCGGAGCTTAGGAACTGAGGTGCAATGCCGAGGTGCAGCCAGAGATGTGTTAGTAACTGGGACATTCTGGAAGGCAAGTTCCTCAGCAGTGACCTACACCTGAGCTTTGACTTTGCTTCAGGAACCATCTACAGACTCAATCCAGATGATCATTAAAATGTTGGTTGGTGGGGATATCTGGAGGCCACCTAGTCCAACTTACTGCTTGGAGAAGGTCTTTCACCAATGCTAGATCATAATCCACCGATTTTTTAGATATATATATATTTGAGGGAGTAAAAACAGAAGAACACTAGTAGCACATACTTCTTACTTATTTAGTATTTTCATGATCTTTTGGAGCTGTTAGGCTACACTGAGAACTACAGCCATGGTGCTCTTTACGGTTTGTCTGTTGTCTGGTATTCATTTGTAAGAGTTTTGGGACTACTTTCTGTCTGTGGCCAAGACTGGACAAAGCACCTGCTTTACAGTCCAGTGACAGCCTCTGAGACCTACCAGAAAATAACAGTTATATAGACCTGGACTTTTCTTTTTCAGTTTACTGGCTAAGTACAGAATCCTCACTACATTTTCTGAGCACTTAAGAACCTGTGTCTTAAATGTCAGTCATTTGCAAAGAAATTATTAACATAAGGTTTTCCTAATTTTTAAAACATATGTATATTCTTCTGTTTTTGTCCAGTGAAGCCGAAGGGAAAAGCCTATCTCAAAAGGGTAAACACAGTCATCCTTTTGCCCTTTAAGTTTGCCCTGAAGTTGGCACAATCGCTCCTGTGAAAGCAGTAATGGAAAAATCCAAAAGGTTTTGTTGAATGTAACAGGGAAGACGCTGATAAGGACCTGCTGATTTCATGGTTAAACAATGTTGTCCTCCTCCTGAGGTCTGTTGTAGTCTAGAGCTACATTTCTAGAAGGGCTCCAAGACCTTTCCAGGGTCATGAGCACACATCCGTTCCGTACACGTTTCAAAAAGCCACAAGGAACTGGAGTCCAGTAGAGAATGTCACAGTTGGTTGGCACTCCCTCTCCAGTTCAGTCCAGCTGGAGAACTGCTGGCATAGTGGCACAGACATAGCTCCAGCTCCACAAATCACGCATATGGAAGATGCTAATCTTCAACTTGATAATCTGATGGCAAAGGGAGGTGGAATCAAACTGTTATAGTTCAGGCCATAAATGGTTTTCCTGAACTATTACGTGACAAACTTAGGGGGAGGGAGGGGAAGAGGCCTAAAAGCATTTTGAAAAATGAATTGCATGTAGTTCCAAAGTCTCTAGGGCCACATAAGGTCGGAACTTGAACTATAATATTACAGAACTAATTGCCACAGAGCATTCCAGCAAGTCCTCAGAGGCTTGCATTATTCCCCATCAAAAAGGTTCACTTGAGCCTAAGACTGTGTCAAGCCTACAATGCAGACTGGAATCCTGCTGAACTTGCACTCTCTTTAGGGATAATTTTCACTCTACCACATTCCTAATGGTACAGATAAGGAGGAGAAATGTAGAATCCCTTCTCAGCACAGACACCAACATTATCAAAAACTGGAAATATGTGCAGCACAGAGAATTTTTGCCACACAAATCACAGCAGTCATTATAAACTGATTTCAAAATTCCTACTGCTTTTATTTATTCTACCTCGAACATTGAAAACCAGCTGTGAGCCTGACAAAATTAACAGCATTGGGTAATAACCAATGAGATCTTAAACAAATGATAAATTCCAGTTCTCCTTTCTTGATGGGTGTTTTCAAAGTTCTTGGCTACTTACTTTCAAGACTTCATTGTCTAATCAGAAGGGTTAAAACCATTTTAAAAACTGGCACTTTACTGTCATTTTATGATTCCAAAGACAGGGGGGTAAAAACCCTCACTTCCTCGGTCTCAGGATAAACCTGAGAACTGGAGAGATGCAATGAACCAGATGGTTTAAAGCCTGTTGTTCCATCGGCCTGGATTCCCTAATGGACTTATGAGGCAGATTCTTATCGAGTGTTCCTGATGTCACACTTCGGTCTTTCAAGATCAAAACTGGAATTTTCAATGCCATATTCAACATGTCCCTTTGTGGGACTTACCCATGGCCACTAGTTCCAGTGACCCTGTGAAAAGTTGAGGTCTGAATTCTCTCCATAGTGGGAAAAAGATTAGAAGCCACCTTCCTCATGGCAGCATTCCCATCACCACACCAAAAGTATTCTGGGGTTGAAGTTATTCCACTGTGGTTAAAAGAAGTACAACACACCAGAAAAACAAACAAAACCTTCGACAAACCTCAAGTTTGGCCTTATATTGTTCCAGGGGAGGTTCAGATTGGATATTAGGAAAAATTTTTACATGGAATGGGTTATTGCACATTGGAATGGGCTGCTCAGGGAAGTGGTTGAGGCACCATCCCTGGAGGTATTTAAAAGATGAGGTAACATAGTACTTAGTGACATGGTTCAGCAATGATTTTTTATCAGTTAGGTTGATGGTTGGACTAAATGATCTTGAAGGCCCCTTCCAACCTAGACAATTCTAGGATTCTAAGAGCCTATGAAACCAAAGGTTGAAATTAATGTCTAGTTTAACGGTAAGGAGACTAATGTGGGTGCTCTTTCCACCTAAGTGTCTGTGCTGCGTTTGATTTTTACTTTCCCTCTGCCTCCTCAGTCTTTGGGTTTTGTACGTAAACTAGAACCACTTCACCCAGAAGTGAGAATCCCCTCACGCCCTAGCTGCCTACAGAGTAGGAAAACATGAAAAAAGGGGAAGAAATATGACTGGAAAGACTGAATCTAAGTGACCCATCTGCTTTGTAACTGGGGTGTGACAGAGGTGGGGGTGTAGTCTTACTGGCTTTGATAGTGTTTCAAAGAGTCTTACCTAAAGTTAACCTTTAGTGGATCTGCAGATTTGACTAGTTCATTCAGGTGTCATAAAAGATCAACTTTAAGCTTGCCAGCTGCAATTTAAATCCATATTTTGTCCTGTTTGAAAGACTGCAGACAGATATTATCACCTTATTTTATACATGGAAAACCTTGATGACTTTCTTCATATCAGCTCTCATTCTTCTCCTTCTATTCCACCCAAAGCCATTTCTTTCAATCTTTCCTTTTAGAACCTATTTTCCAGACCTTTTATCATCCCTGTTGTTTCCTTCTGGACTCTAGCATTCATTTTTTTGATGGGTCAGAATTACAGACTGCACCACAACAGGATAAAGGAGCACCCTGCAACGCCTACCCACACCAGTTTTGGGTAACTTGTGATGTTACATTCACTTTTTGACAACAGCAAGAAATTATTATCCGCTATAACCTCTTTCATCCAACATTGCTAATTAATCAATTATTTCTCAGAATCCCTTACTTTGTGACGAAAAAACACACACCAAGCTTCAGAAAGAGCTCAGACTTAAAAGTCTTGAGGTATGTACCTTCCCACTGCCCTGAAAGATATGTTTACGCCACAGATGGTATTGGATTTAAGGCTTTCTGTCTTCAAAACTCAAAGCAGTGCATTAAGAATCATAGAATCATTCAGGTTGAAAGAGACCCTTGGGATTGAGTCCAACCATCTGCCCTACTCTACAGGTTCTCCCCTACACCAGATCCCTCAACACCACATCCAATCTACTCTTAAACAGTCAGGGATGGGGACTCCACCACCTCCCTGGGCAGCCCATTCCAGAGTCTGACCACTCTTTCAGGGAAGAATTCTTTCCTCATGGCCAGCCTAACCCTACCCTGCTGCAGCTTGCAGCCATTCCCTCTCATTCTATCACCCATGAGAAGAGACCAGCACCAACCTCTCCACAATGTCCTTTCAAGCAGTTGTAGAGAGTGATGAGGTCTCCCCTCACCCTCCTCTTCCTCAAACTAAACAGTCCCAGCTCCCTCAATCGTTCCTGGTAAGATTTATTCTCCAGGCCCTTCCCCAGCTCCGTGTCCCACCTCTGCATTTGCTCCAGCCCCTCCAGATCTCTCTTGTGCTGAGGTGCCCACAACTGGACACAAGACTCAAGGTGTGGCCTCACCAGAGCTGAGCACAGGGGGACAATCACCTCCCTACTTCTGCTGGTCACACTATTTTTTATGCAAGCCAGAACCATACAGACTTTTCAGATTCAAGTTTATGACTGCCCTGAGGCACTGTTGCAGTGGCCCTGGCTTTTATTAATGGTTGCTACAGGAAGCCTCTATACAGTTCCTGGACTTTTTACACTAGCTTGAGGCTTGTGCCTTTCACCAGCGCTGGTGAAAGCAGCCACGTACACAAAAAAAATGCATGACAAACCACTTCTCTCAACAAACCTGGACCAAAAGGCTCCCAAACGCGGCCAGCGACGGGGGCTTGGCGGTAAAGGCAACAACTAGGTAACCCCGCCATCTACGAGGCAGCGCCGTGAGGCAATGGCGACTCTCCCGAGGTCTCCGCCTACGGCCCCTGGACCGGAGCTGTTGCCGCGGTAGGAGGCCGCAAGGCCCGGAGAGGAGGCGGCGGAAAGGCCGAGGCCCAGCTCAGGCCTAAGCCCACTATAACCCATTAACGGCCGTTAACGGCTACCATGCTGGGCCCTCACAGAACACTACCGGCTATCTCCCGCGCACGCGTACTACACCCCACATGCGTAGTAGCGCGTAGGCCACTAACGCTATTTGACACACACACACACACACACACNCCAGCGGGAACCCGATCGGCGGCGGCGGCGGAGCCCAGGCGGTAGTGGCGGCGACAATCAGGGCGGAGGAGGCAGCGAGGCGAGCGGGCGGCCCCGGCGTGCGGAATCACTCGAGGCCCAGGCGGAGCGGAGCGAGGGGATCGCGGCTCCCCGTGAAGAATGTCAGCCACCAGCGTCGACCAGGTACCGGCCGCGGGGGAGGAGAGGGGCAGCCTGCCGCT
>VZTM01038025.1:64805-82002 GCA_013400555.1 Jacana jacana
CCAGATACCTCCCCAGTCCTTGTACAGGTCAAGGAAAACAGGTAGTTGATCAACATCTTTAACGTAGATGATAGTTGTGGCAGACAGCTTTTTAAAGATAGTGTATTTACATCTAAAAGAGGTTCAAAACAATAAACAAAACAGGTTATTTAGTACCTTCTGAGAAACTTGTGTATTTCCTGCATGCTTTTGATTCTGTTTTATTGGCCATTATTTCACAATTTCCTTGAACTTGATGTTTATCTAGAGTTTCACCTTTAGAAATGAAAATGATACTGTAGGTCTCATGTCTAAGAAAAAAAAGCCAACGTGATCAGTAAGTAGAAAGAGAAGATATGTTTTTGCTCTCCTGATGATCTTGAGATGAATATGTAGCCCTGGTCTCGGGAGAAGAGGATTATTTGGAGCTCGAATAATTTCAGACATACTGAGCCAGAATTTTCATCCTGTGCTGGTGCACTGATGTACCGTGGTTTTGTTTGCTTTAGCATCTTCAGTCTCTTGGAGATGTTTAAAAATGACTTGGAAAGTCTCTTGCTGTAGACAACGTGGATTTCAAATGTTTGGTGGAGTCAGTGAACAGTTCCTGTTCAGAGGTTGTATTCAGAAGTTATTAGAGGATGGGGATGGTAGAGAAAGGTTTGGATGTTAAAATATGCTATAGTATAGAGAGACTGTGTAAGAGTTGAAGCAGTGGTGTGGCCTTGCCTTCCTCTGGTAAGGGACAAGAAGCTGCAGCAGGGGAGGTGCAGTATTGGACTGTGAAAGGAAGAGGTGGAACGTAATTAAATTCCCAGGTGGTCTTAGTTTAGAGTGACACTTGCCTGGATCTTGTCACGTTTTCCTTTTGTGGTTTGAAATTCCTACCTGCAAAGTCAAGCCTACAGAGGGGATTGAAATTCTCTGCCTCGAGGACCTGAAAGAGCAGTTTTTCCTGTAAAATAGGGACCCCTGTTGGAAGAATGAGGAATATCAAGCAAAAAGTTTAATGCTCGAGACCAGTTATTTTTGGAATCTAAGTCTTTAGTGTTCTTAAATATGCATGTAGCTGCCTAAGACAAGACTTCAAACTTGAATTGAGCGGGATCTGTGGCATCTCTGCCTTTTCTATATGCTATGTCTTTAAGTTGTGGCTTTTAAAGTAAAAGAGTGATTCTAAATCTCTCCTTCCAGAGCAAAAGCAGTACCTGGAGTATACATGAATAGCCATTAAAATTCTCATGGCAGCCTTCTGCTTCCTGCTCCTCACATTGCATTGCTCTATTAAGAACAAATTGTCTAGAACTGGTGCTTTTCCTGCAGTTTTCAGGGAAGAACTATTCCTGCCTGTTACATGGGAGTCACAACCTTCATGACTCTCCGCGCAGTGCTTCAGCCTTGCTCCATTGATCCATGCCATAGAGGAGCTAGTTAGCAGAAAAGAGTGAAGATTGCTGGCGCTGCTTTGCTGGAAAAAATGGCACTTTAAAACCACCCAGATTTTGCTGTTTCTGGAGATTGAGTTGAACTGGGATTGATGTTATCGAAATGGATTTGCTTTAACCTTTGGATTCATCCAGTGGAAATGACCTACTACAAGAATTCGTATCAGATGATGAGCTGTTGGAGCCCAGTTCTTTGTGAGCACCTTTTCAAAAGGCTGACAGTGTACTTAAAATTGACAGGTAATTGTAATTATTGTTTTGCTCCTGTACCTAGGGATTATAGTCAGTTTTCAAAAAGTAAACATGAACTTGCATGTTTGTTGCACTCTCACATGGAGTATAATGAGCAACCAAGATAAAATAAGCTCCTGTTTCTCCATGGCAGGCTGGAATTTGAGTTACATCGGTGCAAAGAGCAGGAGTGGTAAAGAAGTGCTTAAAGAAAAAAACGTCTGGGAAATCCTTCCTCAGTGTGTTTTGTAGGCAGTGGATTTCCATTTCCAGTGGATATTCCATTCCCAGGCTACTATAGATTTCTTAGCAGGGCAATTAAATAAGAACTTGTTGTTGTTGCCCATGGGCATCTGAGAAAATTTGACAAAGATGCCAGAGTCCTCTTTCTGCTCCTTTTACTGGGACAGTGATCATCACTGTGTGCAGATTCCATAGGTGTAGTTACAAGTTATCTGTTGTCAGTCTTCAAAAGCCCCTGTTATGCTATGAGCATTGTTAACAAACAATGAGGATCTAGAAGCTTGGGAGGTTTGGGTTCTTTTTGTTCTGGATATTGTTTTTCTTTTCTTTTTTTTTTCCTTTCTTTTTAATGAACTTGCTGAAATGGCTGTCTTGTAGCTAATTAAAACCTGATATTTCAATGTGTAACGCAGTACAGCGCTGGGAAGAAGTGCTTACTGCTTGTAGTTAGAATTGGCCAATCCATCATGGAAAGTATCCACCTGGGAAAACAAGAGTGGAAGGGCTTTTCTGGCTCGGGGAGTTCAAGGTTGGTGTCTGCTGAGCCTTTCCTCATTGTGTGTTAGCATATGGTGTATTTAGAGTAGTTGGGTTTCTTTCCCCACCTCTTTCTTCTAACTGTTTGTACCCTGTTATTTAGTGCACTGTGTATTACACATGTACAATAACACGGTCTGTCTGTTCCACTAACAACAACACACCTCTCTGCTCAAATTTAAATTTATTTCCCTTTTCTACTGTAACTTGTTCAAGATTTTAACTGTTGCTCTGTGTGCTTCAGAGGTTGAAATAAGTAGGATGCCATCAAAACTAATAGGAAGAATAAATAAAGTAGAAGGCTAGCTCTCATAGTTTTTCAGACTTTCTTAATACATACTTGAAAGCCTTATTTACTGCCTGGACTTCAAATAGCCTCAGATGAGTATTAATTCATAAGGCTTACCAGGAGAAGGAGCTGCTCTGGAGTTGTAAAACATCATTTAACATCCTATGTTGACTTTGATTTTTAATTTGTGCCTTGAGGTTTTCGTGTTGGGATAAGGGACAGGAGAAAATGAGAAATTTCCAGCTCCTTGTAAGACTTGTAGAGATCCTTCCCCTGTGATCCTTCCCTCGGATCTTCCCAGAATTCCCAGAAGTGCCTCTCAGAAAAATATATTTGAATATTTATGTATTTTTTTTAATCTGGTTTTGAGGTAACACCTTTTTTTCAGGAGATTTAGCCTCTTCACTTTGGAATTCAAGAGGGAGGAGTTAAAGAGGACCTTTCTTTTACCCAGTTTTCAGGTTGCAGCGCTGTAGCTTGTTAACAGACGATGAGATCCTTGTCTTGGAGGCAGGGAACTCTTCTGAGGGTTCTTCAGCTTGTCTGGGTGGTTTGTTTGTCAGCCTGGTTCTCGAGCGCTGAGGTCAGTCTTTGTGCTGCCGGAGCTGTAACGCTTCACCGGGATAACCACTGCAGGGTTAGGGCTTGATGCCATTAGTAAATAAGTGGGACTTGATGAACTTGGCTGTGGCTTCTTCTCTCCCCACCTCTACAGCTGTCTGTTCTGCCTCTGCCAGGTGTGTTCTGCCCACGCAGGGGAGCTGGCAGGGCAGAGGAGAGGATTGCAGAATGCGGTCTGACGTGTTCGCTGACATTGCAGACGAGCAGGGTTTTTAAGCCGAAGATTAAATCACAGTTTGCAGCGAAACAACAGAGATGTGCTACCACCCTCCTTTCTGAAGCTGCTGGGGAAGTCCTACCTCTTGGAAGAGGGGCACAGCAACCAGCTTCAGGCTTGAACACTTTAAATGTTGCAGTAAGATGCAAAAGTTTGGCCAAATTCTAGGTGTTTTTTGGGGGCTGGAGGTGAGCGCGTGTGGGAACCCTGTGATTTGTGCGAGTTTGCAATCCCGGATAGCTTTCAAAATGGACAACTTCAAACGCTTACATGTGCAACTGCTATGAAAAAAAGCACAAAAGTCCTCCTTTCGGGTCTCCTTTCACTCACCTTGAGCTTCACTTGGTGGGATTGTGGGGGCAGGGAAATAGCTGAGGGCTGTAGTAGCTTGTTCTTTTTACGTTCATTTACATTTATGTTCATTTACACATTTTGCTACTAAAAATGAGGCTTTTGCAGTTCCCTTCTTTTTTTTTGACAAATCCAGGAGGTGGTATTTTGTGCAATTCAATGGTTTCAGGTCTGATCAGGAAATGTTCTTGTTGAATTTCAAAATTCTGATAGCATGGGGATTTCATTAAATCTGGGGATAAATCACATCGCAGCTGCTTTTTAGCACGGGATCATTCGATCAATGCCCTTGAGTTCAGAGACCTGAAATTTGGAAGTAAGTCAGCCTCGCAGTTCAAACCAAGTTAATTCTGTGTTTTTGTTTGCACCAGATCAGAGTGTGTTTCTGAGGCACGTGCATTTTTAGGTTCACCTTCGTTTGGTTTTGTCGTTTGGGTTGTGTAGAAAGTCATTTGCATGGTCTGTAGCTGGCAGGTACCCATAACCAGCCAGTGCATTCCCACACTGTTCCAATTGACATGGTATTTAATTTCCATGTCCTGCTGATCAACTCAGGACATGGACCTATTGCAACAGGCCCATCAGAATGCCACAAAGACGATCAGGGGGCTGGAGCACCTCTCCCATGAGATCAAACTGAGGGAGTTGGTGTTGTTCAGCCTGGAAAAGAGAAGGCTCTGGGGAGACCCAATGGCCTTCCAGTACCTAAAGTGGGGGGGCTACAGGAGAGATGGGGAGGGACTCTTGATCAGGGAGTGGAGCGATAGGACAAGGGATAGTGGTTTTGAATTGAAAGATGGGAGGTTGATATTAGACTCTAGCAAGAAATTCTTTGAGAGGGTGGTGAGACACTGGAACAGGTTGCCTAGAGAAGCTGTGGCTGCCCCATCCCTGGAGGGGTTCAAGGCCAGGCTGGATGGGGCTTGGAGCAACCTGCTCTGATGGGAGGTTTCCCTGCCCATGGCAGGGGGGTTGGAACTTGATAATCTTTAAGGTCCCTTCCAACCTGAACCATTCCACGATTCATTCTATACTGGTTTGTCTATATACAAAATCAAACAATAGCCACACAAAAACAACCGGAGGAGGAATACTTTTGGGGACAGGGAAAGGCAGTGGCAGCGAGTGTGATCTGAGTTAGAGCTTTCTGTGTGTGTTAGTTTGCTTTTGAGTGCAGTACCACTGCCTGCATTTTGAATAAGTTCACTTGCATTGAAAAACCTTGAGTTTGTGTGTCTGCTTTAGGTATTTAAATACAAATGTAATAACGTATGACTTTGAGACTCCAGGCGAAGTGTGCTGCTGTTTGAAGCCCTTTTCTTCTGTAGAATTCAAAATGGACTCGATATTTGTAGCAGCTCCTTTATTAGAACTGCTGGAAGCAGGTAGTCAGGATATTCCCTTTCCACTTTGAATTTTTAGTGAAATAAAATGCATTTTGACTTCAGGGGTTTCCCAAAGCACGAGGTTGGTCAGTTTATGGTACAGCAGTTCCCAGTGCAGAGAGGGGTTTTCTAGGCAGCTTGGCTCAGTGCTCCCAGATGTGATACTTGCAAATGGACAGGAACCGAGGATTTTAGTTGTTCATAGGGAGCATTTAAAATTGTTAAAATGTCAATATTTCATCATTTAAAGGGGCAGTTTCATAGGCTACTGTTTAATATCACTGTAGTGGGATTTTTTTTCCCAGCACTTTGTGCAGTTGAAGTCTGCTAATAGTAGAGGACTAATCTGAGATGAGCGTGAGCAGGCTATTTTTGAATGCCTTACACACACAGTGAGGCACGAGGCCAGCCATCATCTGGTTTCAGCCTAGACGCGCATTGTTAACATAGGAGCTTGATAGCATCAGTCATTAATACAATCTCACGTTTTAAAGCCACTTTCTTACTATGCAAGTATCAATAACCTCTCTTTTGAACGAGGAAAACGTGGTTTCTAGCAGAGCAGTGCAGCTCTTGCTTTAAACATGCTGAACTTCTGCCCTTGAGAATCTCCGCTGCAGAGCTGCTTATTGTGGCCAAGAAATCTGTGTGAGCTTTACTTTCTAAAGTGAAGCTTTCCTCTTGAAGGCTTGTCCTGGAGAGGGGTAGATCATCAGCTGTACTCTAACAACCAGCAGAAATGTTATGTGACCTTTCCTTTCCTTAGAGTGTCTTTTTGGCAGAATTTAATTGGGTTCAGGTGCCAGTTCATGCTCTTCTAAATTTCTAGCATAATAAAGTCTCAGAGTGGTTTTGAAATCATTGTTCAAATGCCTCCTGGTTTATTTTGTTTTTCCATGCTATGTTTATGTTCCATTTATAACATGCTGGGTAATGCAATAATAACAATAAAAATACTGGAAATTAGGGTTTTTATTCTATTTTAAATGGGGGAGAAGAACCTACACCATGAAGGTGTTTTAAAGCATTTATAGAACGTGCCCAGTTGCACACATTAAGAAAGGAAATGCTATTGGAAGATAAAATCTCTGGTTTGAGTCAAACTGTGGTGTCTTTTTATGGTCTAGAAGATACGTAACGGAGGCAACGACATCCAGTTTACCCTTCTTTTACTCTTTTTGTAGAGATTAGTCATAATGTCCAAGTGTAGGTTTATCTTCAACAAAGTAGAGAAACCCGAGAATGATGAGAAAGCCTTGATAATGTCATGTCCTGTGTTAGCCTTGTAATTCAGCAGACGTTCTTAGATGCGGTGCAGTGAGTATTTCGGCCCTTAAGCGTATGGAGTTGTTTGTTGGTGTTTGGTGTTACACACGGGCCGTCACGCGCTTGGCTCCTTCACACCAAACGCAGCCTCTCGTGCTGCCCGCCAGGGCTTTGTGCTCAACGTGGTCTTGACTCCAGCTCAGGCTTGTGTTTCAAGGGAAGGGATTTTCCCAGCTGTTCTTACCTCGCTGGTTTTGTATTTTGCTATTAAAAGTAGTTTCTGAAAGCATGGCTTTTTCTCTGCGTTTGGGTGATACGTTTGTATGGAGGAGGAGGGACCGGGCCAGCCTCTGCCTTTACCTTTTGATCTTAAGCACATTGAAACACATTATCACCCTGGGATTTGAAATAAAATACTTGGCAACACAATCTTTACTTTTTTCAGGGACATAATGGACGGAGAGTAGAATATTTAATTATTCACACAGAGCTAAGCAGAAGATTTAAGGTACCTCTTCTGCCTTGTTTGTAGGTCCCTTGGTCTCCTTACTCCGTTCATCTTGTGCAATAGATTTTATTGGAAGTGATGTAAAAGTAACACTATAAAAGCTTTTTATTTTTGATAGCTGCTTTTTGTTTTGGAATGTATTTGCCTTTTAGTTTGATGTATGCTTCTGTGTTTCTTCTGAAGAGGTGGACTGGAATTAAATACTTCATACTCCTGAAAAATGGGGAACTTTTTTCCTTGAAAGCTTGTTGCCTAATTTAGAGAAACTGCAGGAAATGCAACTGCTCTAATCAGAGTAAAGCAGATCATGTTGAACTGTGTGTATTAACCTGATTTCCCTTTCTGTTTCTGTTTTGTTTGTTTGTTTTTTTTCAGGAGAGAAATAGAAACAAACAATAACTATATGGAGATGTCCTGCTAGAATTACAACACTAATGATGTAGACTCTGGAAATGCCTAATATGTCTAAGAAGACGTTATTAAAGCTTTTTTCTGCTTAAGATGACATCTTTGAACACTTTAACACAAAATTGACTCTTCTTGTAATGGTTCTCATCAGTGCATCTGCCCTTATACTCTCTCACCAAACACACTTGAGAACTGTACCTTCGTCAAGCACTTTCTGTCCTGAAGCTTTTACCAGTATCTGCTGTCTTTTGTATTTATGCATCCTAGCTAAGGCACAGGAGACCGAACGAATGCAAGGATTCATTAACTCTTTGAATTTGTTAAATACTAACATTTAACCATTAGAAAGTGGTTCAATGATGTGAGATTCACATTGCTTCGACTTAATTTTTGTTTTTGTTTTTGTTTTTTTTTCTTTGTTGTAGTTTTTTTAATTGTCAGTTTTTAGCTATTCAACAGATTAAAAGCAAATCATGCCATATTTAGTCCTGGAGTAAAACTCAAGTCTAAATGTTCATGTGAAAATTATTGTAGTAATCTTTTAATATGGCAAAGCAACTTTAAGCTGCAGTTTAGCCAAATGAAACGTAACATAAAATTATATTAGAATGACATTTCCCTTGTTTCAAACTGTTTGGTGTAAGAGAATATTAATATGCAGCTTGGTGGACACCACCAGTTAATGCACATTTCTTTATTATTTTTTTTTTCTGTAACATGTATACTGAAAAAAGTGCATTTGTCTGAGGAACTGTTTGTTTGCTACCACTCGATGAATCTCAGTTTTGAGTAAATGTACCTCAGTCTAAATCAGACTTTTTATGACCTTTATAACTACATTTAAAATAATCTTTAATTCCTATTTCTGGGTGTTTGCAAGCCTGACAGATTGCTATCATGAAAGTGAAAATTTACTCCTCTAGGTGATTCACTAGCTAAATAAACATAATTCTTGTTTAGCAAGCATATACTCTGTTTCTCAAATTTATTTTTCTTTTTTTTTGTTTCATTGTCCCAGCATCCAGGTGCTTTTTCCCCCCTGTTTGAAAATAGTTTGAGAGAAATACTTTGATCCATGGAGGTGACACTCGTAGCCACGTTAACACGAGGTCTGTTAGAACCGTGCAACAAGAGTTTTAGAATATGTCTTAAACTGGGTAATTCTACACTAGTTTTTAACTTCTAAAAATTTGTTTCAGTTGATAGAGCAACCCATTCTGTCTGCTGGAAGAGAATATTAAGAAAAAATAAATGCTAAGCGGGTGTATTGACTGTACGAAATAGCGAACAGCCTGTACCAGACTCCAGGGATAGCTTTCTCTTTTTAGAACAGCAATGTAGAAGTCAGATATGTTATGGCTTAAAATAGCAATACCACATATTATTTGAACATGTCTCCTGTCTTACTGCCCAACACAGATGTTTATATTGTGTTTTTGAGTCCTACACTTGCAGATTGGGGCAATCCAGAGTTCTGGAGCTCGAGTGGCAAAGGTTTGTTGTGAATACAACCTATTTTGCTGGATTTTACTTTCTCTCTTCTTAAGCCCCCTTTCACTCTTCTAACCTTGCAGACACAGCAACACACTTGTTTCTTCTTGCTCATTATTTAAAATGTTGTTTGACACTGTGGAGTTGCAGATAGGAATCTTGAGGATTTTTTTACTGCCAGCTTTCTGGAAGCTCAACAAAGGAAGCTGCTCCCCTCTTCTGAGAGAAGAACCCGATCTCGCTGCAACGCAGACCTGTACCAAATCGCAAGTGGAGTAAGGGAGGGATAAGCCAAGTGCATATTGTAGAGGAGACTAGGAGATGAAGGTTTCAAGCCCAAACCCTAAGAAATTTGGCTTCGGCCCAAAATTGCTGCTTCCATGCATTTCTGTTTCTTGCTAACAGGTTTTATAGCTACTTGTTTCCCTCTGTTGGCTGATTTATGGACGACTGCCTATTGTTCCAACTGTCATTGATCAGTTGAAGCGGCAAAGGTCAGTGTTGTGAGTCCAAAGAATGTAGTCCTTCTGATGGTCCTTCAAGGGATCAGCATGTTTCTGCTTCTTTCTTACAAAAATACCTTAGGAAAATGCACAGAAGTTTCCAGTTAAAAGAAAGCTGCTGTTAAGAGTCAGGCATTCAGGAACTGATTGCATGTGCAACCTTAGTTTGCTTCCACTGCAATATTCATATTTTTGCAGGCTTTGTTAATGTTTCCTGCTCTACTCCTTGCCTCTTTTATTCTAATAGCATGAGCGTTGCTCTTGGATTGAATCAGGCTTAGTATAAAGTGGGTTCATTGCTCTGTTGCAGACTTTGAAAGCTTGGAAAATGAGAGAGGATTGCGGGAGAAGGAGGTGATCGCATTTAGAGAGCTGTCACAGTTCTTACACTGTTCCAGGATTGTTAGCAAATCTACAAATAGAAGGGTTTTGCTGCTGATGGTGTTAGTCATGTTGCGACCGATTTGCCGACTGCTGAGGGTTTAGTATGTGCAGCTGAAATGGAAAGGAATTTTATGTGCATATAAAGTACTGTACAAATAGTATATACCATTGTAAAATCAGCTATGGAGTGCTGTACTAGTTAATGGACATGTGAAACTTCTAGCCTTCACCTGCCTCATGCACGAGTTCTTTTCCTCCAGAAAGAGAAGGAATGGTGCTTAATATCTCAAATAAATGTAGAAATACATTATTATTTTTTTTTCTGGGGGTCTGATTTTTTTTTTCAATACAGTGAAGTTGTTGCAATGGAGGAGGCGGTGGAACCCCTTTTCTCTCCCTGATGCCTCCTCCTCTGTGTCAGCATCTGTTGTCCTGTGATCCGTCCTGAGCCAGTGCAAGACTCTTCCTGCTGGTAAACTGATCTGAGCGGTTCTTTGTGAGGCTGGACCTTCTGAAGGGAGATGGTGGGAGGGAAAGGAAGGAGATTTGTCCTATCAGCATCAGGTACCCACCGCTGAACAGGCTCAGCCGTACCTACACACCAATGGGTTGGTGAACCAGAATTGCAGCAGTGTTTAAAACTGGGAAAGGCTTCCCGAGACATAAAAAAGACAGAAATCTATTCTGTGGTCAGTGTAAGATCTTGGTAGTGTACAGTGAGATACGATCTTATCAGCCACATCTATTGATACCAGGAGGAGGGAAAAAATGATGAGTGTGATTGGACTCTATCTCAAAGCTCCCTTCCAACCGTGAAGATTCGGACTATTTTCTACGTCAACTAATTTTTCCACTTCGAAGAGACCTGAGAATTCATATAGATAAAAAAAAACCACCGACTGCTGAAAGGCTCATCCTACCAACAAAAGGACAAATTAAAGTTGGATGAGCTTTGCTATCCTTTGAGTGTCTCTTGACTTTGTAATATCAGCATCTTTTAACGTGGGTTTTTTTGGTATTTGACTTTGACAAGAAATAACTCCTGTCAGTTGAATGCTCAAGTTGCTGGCCTAAGGAGAACACGGGCATTCCTTCATCTTCAGGGACTTGGATTGGGGGAAAACTCGATACTCCCAACCAGACAAATTTCACTGCTTCATGCCTTTTGCTATTTGAGGCTTAATTTCTCAAATACTCACTCCTGTATATCCTCTTGCTCTATTTTTCTTCTTTTTGGATTCTCTGGCAGTTTCATAATGCCCTGTCTGTGAAATTTAGATGCCGAGGCCGCTTGCCAGAATGATTCTCGACCCAGAGGACTCTGCGGCACCAAACAAAAGATAACATTGAGCTCTTCCTCAAGTGCAAACACCTTAATGCTGAGGAGAAAGCATCTTAAATGTTTGTCACCCTCCAGTAGAAGTTGTAGGTTTTTTAGTGCTTTCTGTATGCACGGGAGAATTCACACACTTGAAATGTTATTCCTTAAATCTAGAAGCAAACTGTTTCGATGTGCAGGTATCGGTGCACCTTTCCTACCTGAAACCGAGTTGAAGCAACAGTGTTTTTAAATTCTGTAAGTAGCAGTTACTGAAGTTTTTCAATATTACTGGTGGCTCTTTCACCAGGATGATGTTTAAATACTTCGGTCGCTTCCAGCGCAGTGAAAATCCAGTGTGGACACTCTGGGAATTCTCTGCAGTGGTTTGGGTTTTTTTTAAATGAATAATTCTAGACATTCAAATATAAATTATAATTTAGGAATGGATTTGATTATATTTTCCAGGCCATTTGAATTCATTTTCCCCACTGCTTTTGTGAAGGAAATACACACCAGTTTTTCAACGTGTCTTATTTATTCTTTTGCTGGGTGTAGAGCTGTATAATTTACTGAGAAATGCTGAGAGATCGAGAGCGGTTCTGATTTAAATTCTGTTTGCTTTTGTGTGCATTAGAGTATGGGAACTTAGATGAGAACTCTTTTTTTGCAGAAAATTGACCATTTCATAGAATCATAGGCTTTTCATAGAATCCAGGCTGGAAGGGACCTCTAGGGTCATCTAGTCCGACCTCTCCACAGTCAGCAGGGACACCCCCAACTAGACCAGGTTGCCCAGGGCCTCATTGAGCCTCACCTTGAAGATCTCCAGGGAAGAGGCCTCAACCACCTCCCTGGGCAACCTGTTCCAGTGCTCCACCATGGATCTTACTTAACTCGTTTGAAGGTTTCAGTGAAGGTAACCTGTTCACTTCATTATTTATTCTGTTTTCAGCCTGATGTGTCTGCCATGGTTTATCATGGGTAAGAGAAGAATTTAACTATGGATCATAGGAATTTTAAGTAAATGAGTTTAGCTTCATACAAGCTAAGCGGAAGTGTGGCTTGGGGAAATGTGGCTGGAGCTGCCTGGCAGAAAAGGAGCTGGGGGTGCTGGTTGACAAGTGGATGGATATGAGCCAGCAGTGTGCCCAGGTGGCCAAGAAGGCCAAGGGCATCCTGGCTTGCATAAAAAATAGTGTGACCAGCAGAAGTAGGGAGGTGGTTGTCCCCCTGTCCTCAGCACTGGTGAGGCCACACCTTGAGTCTTGTGTCCAGTTCTGGGCACCTCAACACAAGAGAGATCTGGAGGGGCTGGAGCGAGTACAGAGGAGGGACACGGAGCTGGGGAATAAATCTTATGAGGAAGAATTGAGGGAGTTGGGACTGTTTAGTTTGAGGAAGAGGAGGCTGAGGGGAGACCTCATCACTCTCTACAACTACTTGAAAGAAGAGGGTGGTACTGGTCTCTTCTCATGGGTAGTTAGCGATAGAATGAGAGGGAATGGCTGCAAGCTGCAGCAGGGTAGGATTAGACTGGCCATAAGGAAAGAATTCTTCCCAGAAAGAGTGGTCAGACCCTGAAATGGGCTGCCCAGGGAGGTGGTGGAGTCCCCATCCCTGACTGTGTTTCAGAGTAGATTAGCTGTGGTATCGAGGGATCTGGTGTAGGGGAGAACTTTGTAGAGTAGGGCTGATGGTTGAACTCCATGATCCCAAGGGTCTCTTCCAACCAAAATGATTCTATGATTCTATAAAATTACAACATTAGTGTACAGCTGATGTGTTTTCCTCAAAACATCTGTTCTATGCTGGCTGTTCTACTTCATATATTTTAATAAAGTGCATTTTTATATGATGAATATGGACCTTTCAGTTCACAAAGGCAAATTTGTATCCAGTCCAGGCTTTTGTCAGTATTTCTCTTCAGGCAATAACCCTGGAGCATTTTTACTAATGACACTTCCCGTGTCCAGGGATTTATTTAGCCAAATTGTAATCATGAAGTTCGCTTCTTATTCCTATAAGGGGATGCACAATGTATTACCTGTTCTTTTCTGACCTTGTCCTTCCCCCACAAGTGGAAACCTGAGGAGCAGAGGTCAAGCGCCGGTTGGACGTCTCCTCCAAAGGATTTCACAAGGAAGTGATTTGCTGTACAAGTGGGTGGGTCTGCGAGTCTCTCCCTCTAGAAATCTGTTTTCTCAGGCAGTCAAGAGGCAGGGCAATTTCTTACTCCCTTCTAAGCAATGTTCCTTCCCATTTCACTTACACTTTCTGGGAAGAAACCACTGTCATGTGTTTTGGATGCCCATGAGGGCAGCCTGCCATTGGATGCTGGTTTCACAATCTACAGAAAAGCTCCTGACTTCTCTAATTGCCTCCTGTGGACGGAGGAAATCTGGCTGAGTTTGCCTTGTCTTAAGTCTGTCTCAGCTTGTTTACAACAAGATAAACAGAGAAACACTGCTTTGATAACCAGAAAAAAATCAGTCTCCCGTGTGGTGTATGCTTTATTTCTTTCTTTTTAAGGCAAGTCTGCAGCATTTTCCTCCAAAAGGTGAAAAGGGACATGATTTCATTGGGATTTTAAAGGCTGTAAAATTATTTAAAAGCAGGGGTCCACTCTTAAGCGTTCTGTGGATCACAGTGGTGGTGATGACCCGTGTGTGAGCAGTTGATAACCTGTCTGCATATCCTACGTGCATTCACACTGGTCATCTTGGTACCGAACTGACTTCCTTTTGCCTGTAAAAGTGGTTTGTGACACACGACAAACGTTTACTCTTGCTTTGAATGCCGTCCACTCGGAGGTACAGTGACCCTTCGTCTGCCTGCACGAGCTCACCCCTGCCTTCATCTTGAGGCCGAAGTGGATGTTGGCGTGAAGTGAGACGAGGCGCTCTAGAGACCGACGGCGCCGTTTAGAAGTGGAGCGCGTGGGCTCTCGGATGAACCAGCCCTCGTGATTTGTCCCCTCACACGTGAAGAGTGTCACTTCAATCTGGAACTCGGAATTGATGCCTCCCTTCTTTCCTGCTCGGCAAACAGCTGAAAGAATCTCAGATGTTAATAAAGGAAAAATAAATAAATAAATATGTATCCTTGCTCGGTGCTTAATCCAGGAATAAAAATTCCCAAACTAAGCATCTGAGTAAGCTAAATGGGTGTTGAGCCTTCAGTCTGAGCTAAGCTGTTACCTTTCAGCAAAAGGGTAAGATAAAAGGTTGTGGATCTTTCATTTGCTACTGGAACTGTGGATCTGCTGCTGAAAACAACGACAACAAAAAAAAAAGGAAGAAAAAAGCAGAATTTTTTGTATTGTGAGCATTAGTCTGTGCAGCTGCTGTTCAGAATTGCCCAAGAATCGTACAAGTATTTGCAACGGTTCAGATGAGCAGCTGTGGGAAATAAAGGACAAAAGGATTGAGATGTTTATTTTTTTTTCCATTTCCTTTTCTCTGTTTTTTTTTTTTTTCCACATTTTCTCTTTTCTCTGTTTTTTTTTCTCCCTTATTCTCTTTTCTCTGTTTTTTTTCCCCCTTTTTTTTCCTTTTTTCCTTTATTTTTCCTTTTTTCCTCTTTATTTTTCCTTTTTTCCTTTTTTCCTTTATTTTTCCTTTTTTCCTCTTTATTTTTCCTTTTTTCCTTCCCTTTTCCTTTTTTCCTTCCCTTTTCTTTTTTTCCTTCCCTTTTTCTTCCCTTTTCCTTCCCTTTTCCTTCCCTCTTCCTTCCCTTTTCCTTCCCTTTTCCTTCCCTTTTCCTTCCCTTTTCCTTCCCTTTTCCTTCCCTTTTCCTTCCCTTTTCCTCCTTCTTTCTGCCTTTTTTTTCTTTTCTTCTTTCTTTTCTCTTCCTTCTCTCCCCTCTCTTTTTCCCTTTTCTTTTTTCCCTTCTTTTCCTTTTTCCCCAGGAATACCAAATTGTTAAATGAGTTAAAATCCAGATGTTTGGGCTGCGTGACTGGAATACATTGGACATTAAACTTATCCCTCTTCTGCTAGTTCTGTGAGAGGCATTGCTACTAAATTCTTACTGGTTTATTTTTAAAAATAATAATAATTTGGCTGCCATTTTCTTTTCAGCAGCTGGACTGGTTTGCAGCTTAGTTCCTATGAGATGCTTCCCTGGGTCTTGGGAGTGTGGTGCTTCACCAGGAAACGTGTAAAACTGTATTTAATTTTTTCAATTTAATGTAATGAATTGCTGTTAGCTTGAGCTGTATTCCATTCAATGTCACACCTTATGATAATGCTTGGTCTTTCAGTTGGATTGATCTTCTTTAATCTGAAGAACTATTCAGAGAAGTTTTTCTTTCCTGAAATTGATGCTTACTTTAAATGTTAATAAATAACTATTGCATCTGCTCTTTGGGTTGCTAGTGGGTATTGATGGGGGGGGGGTGTTTGGTGCAGACTGGAAGTCAAAGGTGGAGGCACAGATACTTGTTCTGGGGAGCAGATGTGCTGCCGGAAGACCAAAGAGAGTCAACAGCTGTATGAGAAAAAGGATGTTAAACAGCCAGGAGAGCACTGTGAGGTGGATTCTTCAGTCATACTTCAGTGTAGAAGAATCTCTTCAGCAAAGAATTAAAATTGAGTATGTTCACCTAGTTCTGCTGAACTCCTATTTCGGTCTGTTTGGGGGTGGTTTTGCTGGAGTTTATGGTATTTTTTTGTGTGGTTTGCTTTTTTTTTAATTTATCTCATATCTCTCTCCTCCACTTTGTCTTAAAATCTTCATGATTTTGCTTTTATGTCCATGTACTGTCTTAGAGGTAGCTTGTGCTCCAGTGTAATACTCCCTATTTCACATTTTCTTTAAATAAGCCACATATTTACCAAGACTTTGAAGGTTGGTTGTGTTTGATGCATAGGCCATTCCCCTGCCCCTCGTTGTCATTGCTGTTTGCTGGGCTTCCCCAGCTGATTTCATGGTCAGTGATTTTTCTGGTCTTGCTTGTTTCAAAGTTGCTGATTTGAAGATGTTTTCCAGTTAGTAGTTTATTCCTGTGAATAATCACCAGTCATTGGAGCAGCCTACACTGGTAAGTTGCATCGTTGGTTTTTTCCTTATGCTGATTAAATGACAAGATAATTAAATATGATTAAGTAAGTTCTATGTTAGATAAAATAAATAATATGGAAAGTCTGCACAAGTTGTGTTTTGAACACCTTCAGTGTTTAATTCTTTTTACAAGTTCTAGTTAGCTTTCTCTCTGCCCAATCTGTTTTAACGGCCTTTGAGACCTTTTTAGGTTACACCATGATGGAGTCTTTTAGTGTCTCTAGGTCTGAGGATCAGAGTGTGACCATTGAGGAGTCTGAATCTCCATCAGCGAGCCTACCTGCTGCTTCTCCCAACAGAAAATTCACTTGGAAGGACACTGTGACTTTATGCTGCCTTTTCCTTTGGATGTTTTTTCTCCCATTCCTGGTAGCTATGGCAGGTAAAAGAGCAAGGAGCTGTTGGTTTATTCGGTTGGAACAAGTGGGGAGGGATAGAGGGAGGTCTTTCAAGAAAACGAGAAGCAGATGGAATTCTGTGGTATTTTCCACCTGTGGGGAGCAAACACACCAAGTAAGCCTTAGGGTGAAAGGCAATTGAGGAAACGCTGTCCAGATGTGCTCTGCTTTGCTCTGCATTTGTGTGGTGGTTCAGGGTGGAGCTGAATTTGTGTTGTGGGCTTGTTTTGAGGTTGGTTGATTGTTTTTTATAATCAGAGCAGTTTTCTGATCTTAGACCTATAATTCTAATGATTACGGCGAATAAGAAGCTGCTTTTCAATTGGCAGAAATTCAGTTTCGAATTCCTTTTGGTTTTTTGGAAGTTGGATGGCATTCCCCAGTCCTTCCCTCCTCTTCCATCCCCGGGATCTGCAAGCAGTGCAGGGATAAAAAAAGTTTTGTGGAATGCAGATAATATCTTCATTGACGATGTAGATAAGGACATAGAAAACACTATCAGTGAGTTTGCAGATGACACTAAGTTGGGTGGGAGTGTTGATCTGCTTGAGGGCAGGGA
>VZTM01038025.1:82276-152652 GCA_013400555.1 Jacana jacana
TGTTTAAGAGTAGACTGGATGTGATGTTGAGGGATATGGTGTAGGGGAGAACTTGTAGAGTAGGGCTGATGTTTGGACTTGATGATCCCAAGGGTCTCTTCCAACCTAAATGATTCTATGATAACTTGAAAGAATGAGTTTGGAAGTTTTGGGAGCTCAGAGGCCATCTAACCAGCCTGTGAAGGAATGTGCAAAGGAAACTGTCGGCCTGAGGTGCTGCTGCCTGGGTCACCCTGGAAAAGAAACACAGCTGGCTTTGCAAAATGAATGCTTGAAAAGAGACTTGAAACAGAGCTTACGCCTCTACCAGATCCCCAGATCAAATGAGCTGCTGGTTTTTATAAGCGTGCTCCTCAAAAATTAAGGTACCACCAAGGCAGAGACTTAGCAGAGACCCCAGATGAGTTCATCCCTGCCTCAGAGTCTTTGTCTTGTTATGAGACACGAGAGAAGTGCCTTGTTGGAGATGGGTTGACAATTAATGGTTTAATGAAGCGCTGAGATTTATTTAAGTAAGTTGGCTAATTTTTTCTTAAATGCTGGTATCAATTTACTGCTGGAGAAAGAGAAATTGTTAGTCATTTAGCAGCCAAAAGGTAATCTTGAATGTGCTTCATTCAAGGTAATCTTGAATCTTGGTTCCACTTAAAAATGAGAAAAAACTTGAGGGTGAGGGAACACTGGAAGGGGCTGCCCAGGGAGGTTGTGGAGTCTCCTCTGGAGACATTCAAAACCCACCTGGAGGCATTCCTGTGTGACCTGCTCTAGGTGTTCCTGCTCCAGCAGGGGGATTGGACTAAATGATCTTTCAAGGTCCCTTCCAATCCCTGAGATTCTGTGATCATTCTGTGATTCTGTGAAATTTAAAATGTTTATTTTTGCAAACATCAGTGTCTGCAAATTTCTCCTGTTTGTATTTTTAGAGAGCCAGGTCTTCCACTGGAATGTGGGAATGTCATGTGGTAATTCTTACATTGATACCACCAGCAGCCAACTGGCCAACAACTCACCTATATTTAATTGATAATGCAATAATCCTATTATAATAAATCACATTTCCTACAGGAGAGTTGAAGGACCTGCTGAGGGGGAGACACACTAGACACCATGAATGTATGGATGTCCTTGGACTTGAAAGCTTGTGATTAAGATGGACTGAGGAAAGGGCAATAGCTGAGGGAAGACCATGCTGGCAGCAAATATCTTACCCTATTTTATTTTTTTATTATTATATTTTTTGGTGGAGTGGGAAAAGGGTTAAATAGAAATCAGTAGTTGATGAGGATATGGGGGAACTCCAGGGAAAGGATGCTGAAGGTAGGGGGGTACTGGGAACTCAGAAGGGTTTAGTGGAGGTGGTAGAGTATAGAGAGGTAACTGTGGATAGAGAGGGTGCAGAACTGGATGCAAAGGGATCTTGAAATAAATTTGTTGATAGTAACTGGGGATATTTCAGTCTTAAGATTGATTGAACTGGGAGAAAAGAAGTGTAGCACAGGTATTCCCTCACACAGGTAGGAGGGAGGAGCTGAAACCATGGGTGCCCACTCCCAGGCCATGCTCTGGTTGCTGCAGCTCCCCCACAAAAGTAAGAGCTTGACCTTGAATCGCTTCTGCCTGAGGAGGGAAGTCAAGAGGGAAACATAAAGGTTGGTAAGTGATTTCCCCAGTAGTCTGCCAGGAAAACTTAAGGAAGGATGAGCCCTGCATGGCTTTGTGGACAAGAACAGAAGTTCTGAGTCTAAAGGGAGACCACATCTCTGAGTGAGAAATGTTGCAGCAGAGATTTAAGTTGTCTTCTAGCCTTCCCCTGTCATCTAGCTCGCATCACTAATAGAAGGCTCACTGCTGGCTGATTTGGAGCTGATTTTGTTGTTCCCATAATCTTTATGGGACGTTCTGATATTGCAGAAAGTTCTGGGGCATTTTTTTGCTTCGCAAACTTGGCAAAGTCTGTGCAAAACCTGTGCAAAGTCCCTGGTCACTGAAGTCACTAAACAGGGCTAACACCCAATGCACATCAAATGAAAATCCCACTGCTGCAATGTAAACCCCCCAAAAACGTGTGAAGGAGTCTTCTGTATCTGTAAACAAACAAACCAAAATGTGGGATGTGAAAAAGATGTATTTATTTGTACTCTGTCAGTTCTCCCCCCCCCCATTCCTTCTCAAAGTACTTTAAAGGCTTCCACATGTGTCTTAGTATTTGTAACATCCTGCTTAAAAAAGATCCTAAAAGTAACTACATGAAATAGGCAAATAAAACAATGTTGGTTTATTGCCTGAACCGAGATCCAAAAAGTATGAAAAGATACTACTGTCCTAAATTTTAACAAGTGCAAGAAGGTTGTTCCCAGAGCTATTTTGAAATTTCAGCCTGGCCCTTTTGGTGGGTCTTCTACAATCAAAAACTCACCACATATGATGGCATCATATAAGAATGGCTGTGCCAGTTAGACTGAAGATCTGGCTAATCTGATATCCTGTTTCTGACCACAACCCGTGGTGAAACACTTCAAGAACAGCCTCAGAGCAAGAAAAGCATCAGCTGCCTCCAGCCTGCTCTCCTGCCTCTTCCCCAAACCAGGGCCCTTTCTGGATTTTTACTCAATGAATGAGTTTGGTTGCTTTATGAGTTGTATAAACAGCTCAATGCAAGTGGAATAGATTCCCAAATCCTTCAAAAAGAGGAAAATTCTATAGCAAAACATCACTGTTTAAAATAAAATTAAATAAAATAAAAAATCATTAGTATTTCTGCAGGAGGAACATGACTCATTTGACAGCCAAGAACAAAAGAGTCCATTGAGAACTTTCTCAAAAGGGCTCAGTTAAGCATGGACCTTCTCTGTTAAAAAGAACCTTTAAACAAATACCAAAAAAATGACTGAGATGACAAATGGAATGCTATTCTGGAGGCAAAATGACATTTACTTCCCAAAATCATACTGCACATGACAGACATGAGGCTGGCAAGTTTCAGTTTCCAGGTATGTCTGGAAGACAGTCTGGAAGAAGAACAGACTTTCCACGCTCTCTCTTCTCCCGTGGAAAAACACCTCAGGAGCTCCAGCAATTAGATTACCTTTTGGAGAGGATTTAGTCAAAGTTTCCATCTTTAAATGCGTTGTATATTCCAGAGGAAGCAATACTAAAGCAACCTACAGGAGAACTAAATATAGGAGTTGGATGGGGGCAGGTGCTGTGCTCCCACGGAATCAAGTGCTTCTGTCCCTGTAGAAAGACAAAATGTGCCTGACGTTGAGCTACTGGCTTGGGTTTGCTCTTTCCTCTTGATTTGCTTCCCTCGTGCTCGTGTCAGGGCCTGCAGGAATTAGCAGAGGGAAACCTCTTCCCGGGGGAGAGTTGGATCCTTTACTTCTAGCTGAGGTGTAGTTGCTGAAGGTAACGCCTCCTGAAAGGAAGAAATGGTGCTTAGGAATCCAGGTTTCCCCTCCAGGACCTTCTGTTTCCAGAACAGGGGCGAGATGCTGTTAGGTGTTATCTCCTGAATTCTACAGACTTTTAACCTTCAGCCTTCTTTACAGGGGTAGAGTCTTTTTCTAATAGAGTCTGAATTTCAAGTCTACCATCATTTATGCAGAGCTCAAATTCTAAAGCTGGTATAAAGAAGTCTTTACTCAAGTCAATTTATTGCTTCTGAGGAAGCGAGAACTAGGATGGACAGAAGTCCTGGGTGGTTATCTGTGTGAGTGCTCATCTAGGTGCCAACTCTGCTACGGGCCTCTGCTGCCCCTGTGCCCACTTCTCCAACAGAGCAGTGTCCACACAGGTAGGGGTCAGGGCAACGAGCTTTTCCATTCAGATTGCTCGTACTCAGGCTGAATACTCAGGCTCGTGGTTTGGGTTGGCCCTGGCCAGCTGCAGGCTTCTGGCTCACAGCTGGATCACGCCTAGTGAGTTTGGAGCAGGCTCAGTTCAAATGGGCAAGAGTCTGCCTCCACTGGGAGAGGAAGCCAAGTGGTTGCCTCACCTGACACATCTGTGGGAGAGCGGGGGTGTCTGCAGTGTGGTGAAATGGAAAGATTTGGTATCCACAGTTTTCTGGCTTAATTTACTGATTAACAGCATTATAGGAAAGGAGGGGACAGGGTTGTCTTATTTTCTGTTTCATAGAATCATAGAATGGTTTGGGTTGGAAGGGACATTTCAAGGTAGGTCATCTAATCCGGCCCTCTGCCATGATCAGGAACATCTTCAACTAGATCAGGTTGCAGAGCCTTGTCCAGCCTGACCTTGAACACCACCAGGGATGGGGCATCTACCAACTCTCTGGGCAACCTGTGCCAGTGTTTCACCACCCTCACAGGAAAGATTTTCTTATATCTAGCCTAAATCTACTCTCTTTTAGTTTAAAACCATTATCCCTCATTCTATTGCAACACGCCCTGCTAAACAGTCTGTCCCCATCTCTTCAGTAGCCCTCTTCTAGTACCGAAAGGGTGCAATAAGGTCTCCCTGGAGCCTTCTCTTCTCCAGGCTGAACAACGCCAACTCTCTCAGCCTTTCCTCATGGGAGAGGTGCTCCAGCCCTCGGAGTATCTTCGTGGCCCTCTGCTGGACCCATTGCAACAGATCCATGTCCTTCCTGTGTCAAGGACTCCAGAGCTGGATGCAGTTGGGGGTCACATGAGAGCAGAGGGGCAGAATCCCCTTCCTTGCCCTGCTGGCCATGCTGCTTCTGATGCAGCCCAAGATACAATTGGCTTTCTGGTTTTGTTACCTCAGATTCAAACAGCAAAAATCATTTATTTATTCCTTGGTTTCATGTCAGTCATGTGGGCGTTTCTTGACCTCATGGGGGTAAGGGAATAAACAACTTGAGCATGCAAATACTGTAAAGATAAGTTTCACAAACTTCTTTTGTTTCAGACTCTCTGACACTCACTTGATCCCAAGTCAGGATAATTATTCCAGCTCTGTAGGCAGAGTTTGGAATAGATGCAAGAGGAGCTCTGGGAGGCTGTGTTCTTTCTTCTGTCTAAAAAAGCACAGAGGATGGGCTTGCTAACTGCTTCCATTAACTAATTGCGTTCCTCTTCTACCTCCTTGCTTTCTAACATCAGACACGTCACAGGGGCAGGTATAAGCGGGCCAGAACTTTTTTTGCCCTTGTAATATCAGCAATTATTTCATGAAAATTGCTCCTTCCAGACCCACCAGTCAGGAAAGTAAGACCCATAAACCAGAAGGCCTGCAGCAGATGGACTGTACTGGAGGAAATAAAGATGCAACTTAGAAACGTTGAGTGTCAAAAGATTTAATCTGGGGAGTAAGTAAGTGTGTAGACCTCTGTTATATTCACATGTTTGAAGGTGCCTTATGAGGGATCTTAGGACAATTTATTTTTTCCACTGATGCCTGTATATAGTATCTACCTCTGTATCAAACAGATAAATTGCTACTTGCAGTCTAGGTAAATAGAACCAAAATTAAATTCACTGGATATAAGCTTTGATAGCAAAGAACCATGATTGCTAACTGAAGGCATTTTGACAGGCTGCTTAGAGAGGTTGTGGAGTCTCCATCTCTGGAGAGATTCAATGCCTGCCTGGGCACGTTCCAGTGCAACCTGCTCTAGGAGGACCTGCTCTGGTAAGGGAATTTGGCCTAGATGATCTCCAGAGTTCCCTTCCAACTTCATAACATTCTGTGACTCTCTGAGATTTTAAATACAGAGCTGTTTTAATATTATATAGGTATGTTTCACCTGAAATACTTCAAAAGCTCTTCCAAATTTTTCAAAATGGCCCACCTCCAAGCTAAATCTCGGATGTTAGGAGTATTATCTATATTTGGATGGGCAGAATTTAATGCATGAACTTAACCTAGTAAAACTAGAGAGCGAAGCCATTTCATGCTAAGAGGTTGTTAGCAGTAAATTGGAATGCTTGTATAGCTTTACAAAGAGTAATAAATTGGTGTGTTTGCATAAATTTACAAAGAATAAACTGGACTTGCCTCCTCTATGTGAATTAACCTGCCATAATAAATGTAAAAATATGCTGGGAAAAAGTAAAAAGAGAATAGGCATTGAAATACAGACAACAGTTTTGCTCTGCAAAAGACATGGGAAGAGTGGAAACATGACTGTTTTTAGCACATTTCCTGGAGAGAGGTGATTGAGATAGATGTGGCTGGGTATTATCTTTGAGCAAGATTAGACTGTAGCTGGTAGTGCTGCCTCAGCAATTTGGGGAGAAAGTCTTCCACCAGTTTAAATATGTACCAAATGGAAAGTGGGGTTAATACAGTGCAGAATATCCAGCCATCCCAGTTTCCCCATCAGTTATGTGAGCAGTGTGACTGCCGTGTACATCCAAGTACAGGTTAGACAGGGCACCACCACTGCACCAGGAAGCCTGATGTGGGGACCCGACAGAGAAGGGTTACGGCTGGTCCTGGGCATGACACAAGCTGCTGAATTTAGAACCATGAGACCATCAAACACTGCAATGTGTGAGGGGTAAATATAGCTCCCGGCTTGGGAGGGATCGGGTTCGGAGTGGAAGGAAGATGGAAGCAATCAGGGCAATTTCAGTGACTGATGTGGAGATATTCGCTGCAGTCGTGCCATTGACCTCAGGCCCCGAATGTGCTTTAGGGAAGCATTAAGGCAATGTGTCGTTTGGCAGAGAGTGTCCCTGCTGGGTAGCCGAGGTGGTGGGAGCACCACTTGCTGGGGATGCCCTGTGCTTGCCGAGCGGGTCCCTCCACATGCCACATGCCTGGGGAGGTGGTTATCACAGACTGCCTGGAAAGTGAGGTACTCAAGCCTTTTGCTTTCCTCTTAAACTTACACTTCTGTGTTTTGACCGAGTACCACAGAAAACTGTTGAATTTTTTTATTATCCTCCCTTTTTGTACATTGCTGGGAACAAATGACATCCTCCAGAGCTCTTTATTCTTTTCTTTAAGTGTGGGAGAGCAGATTCTGGGGTCCGGTTCTGGTTCTTTTAAGGGACCTGTTGACTTCTGTGGCTTGGAGTTAGGTTCCCAACAGAGTGCTTGTTGCTAAGCTTCCTACCACGGTGCTGAGGGGCAGACAAGTCCTTGTCAGCTGTTGGGCAAGACACTGGTATTGCTATTGTGAGTAGGTAAGTGATGGTGCCCCTGTACTCGGCACTGGTGAGTCCTTACCTTGAGTACTGTTTTCAGTTCTGGGCCCCTCATTACAGGAAGGACGTTGAGGTGCTGGAGCATGTGCAGAGGGAAGCTACCTCTGGTAGGAGAGCTGGTGAGGAGTCTAGAGAACAAGTCCTATGAGGAAAAGCTGAGGGAACTGGGCATGTTTAGTTTGGAGGAGGCTGAGGGTAAACCTTCTTGCCCTCTACAACTCCCTGAAAGGAGGTTGTAGAGAAGTGGGTGCTGGCTTCTTCTCCCAGGTGAATAATGACAGGACCAGAAGAAATAGTTTGAAGTTGCAGCAGGGGAGGTTCAGACTGGATATTAGGAAGAATGACTTTACTGAGAGGGTGGTCAGGCACTGGGACAGCCTGCCCAGGGAGGTGGTGGACTCACCAGCCCTTACATGTTAAGAAATGTGTAAATGTGACGCTTGAGGGCAGGCACTAGTGCCTGAGGTTGTTGGGTTGAGCGATTTGTTTTGTGGTTGGGTTTTGTTTGGTGGTTTTGTTTGTTTGGTTTGGTTTGGTTTTTATTTGTTTGGGTTTTTCTTTGTTTGTTTTGGGGTTTTGTTTGGGGTGTTTTGTTTTTGGTTTTTTGTGTGTGTGATTTTATTTTTTTTAATTGGTGGTTATTGGGGTTTTTTGTTTGTTCTGTTCTGTTTTGTTCTGTCTGTGTGTGTCTGTGTCTGTGTGTGGGGTTGGACTCGATCTCGGCGGTCCCTTCTGACCATGAAGACTCTGTGCTTTGCTCCTCACCTATGCCAGGTAACTTCAATTGCTTCCATCATCTGTCTTCTGGGGCTGGCAAAGAGTGAAACAGTGCTTGCCAGAGGCAGTATAGCTCTCCAGCTTCTTTAATCAGTTGTGGAATACTTTTTGGTTTAGGAGAAACATGTTGCATCTCTAGGGCGGTTCCCAGAGCTTTGAAATTTTTGTTTCTCCTTGATACAGCTGGTTCATGCAAAGTGATCTGGCTTCATTAGAGAAAAAGCCCATATCTCTGTCTGCAGTTAAATCCAGCTCCATCCTGAAGCTGATGACAAAGATGATAAAATATTCATAAACATTTTTTTCCATACTGTCCATGGCTGCTGTGCAAACATGAAGGAATACCACTGTTCCAGCCTTTATTTGAACTTTGAGGAATTTGCTTTTGGATAAAGGTGCCTTTGACTCTTCAGAGCTGGAACGCTGTGTGATTTGTGAAAATACCAGATATTTGCTGACTGGGGCAGGAAAAAAAATCTATTTACAAAAGTATTGAAACTTCTAAGACATGACAGCAGAGGGAGCCATTGAGATTTGGTTTCTTTGCTTTGCTTCTCTCCTAAAGGAAAAAAACCTTGGACTTCAGCTTGTAGAGCAATTTTTCCCATTACGTTTAAATGAATAGACAGATGAAACTTTGGGAGAAAAATAAAAAATCCTGGTTAATCAATACATTTCACAGTAGTGTCACTTGCAGTATTGAGATGTGCTAGATATTTAACTGTATTAGCATTCCAGGAATCCTTCTAAATCAATTCTGAGACATAACTTTGCAGAGCAATCAATGATATTGGGTTGTCACATGACACACTCCCTACTAGAACGTGCAATATTGTTTACTAAAATCTGTGCTATAAACCTGTGTTATTTTTAACCCATACTATTAGTGGCCTCAATTTTGTACCTACTGATACTTCTTTCTATTGTTTTGTATTTACTTCTCTATATCCATATTCCCATATGTTTGTACAGTGCCTGGAGCTGTGTGGGCTTTGTGAAAATGTTAACAGAAGTTTCCAAAAGCAAGCTCTGTGTGCACAAAATATGTTTCCATGTTTTCAAAAAAACCCCAAACCCCACACTTATTAACAGATAGGCTGCTGCAAATGGGTAAGAGGCAAAAGGCATTTAAATTCTTCTTATTATCGGCTCTTATTACCTGCTAGAAACCACAACAGAAGAACGCCAGCTCATAGTGCTGCACGCAGTCTCCGCAAGCACATTGAGGTCCACGCTCCCTGAATCAAACAGTGCGGCATAAACTGTTGTGTGGGAGAAGAAAGCGGAGGTGGGGAGATGAAGTTTGCTGCCTCTGGAGCAGATTGATGCTGGTGGAGATTTTACTCCAGGCATCTTAGCTCCTGTAAACTAGAGCTAGATGACAGCGTTTGGCTTAGGAGCACTGTTTAGCACCATTACTGCCTTTCGTTTGCATCAGGAATCTGCTGTCACGCAATACCGGTTTTACAGAGTAATAGAATGGTTAGAGTTGGAAGGGAACCTAAAGATCATCCAGTTCCAACCCCCCTGCCATGATCAGGGGCATCTTCAACTGGAGCAGGTTGCTCAGAGCCCCATCCAGCCTGGTCTTGAACCCCTCCAGGGATGGGGCATGCACAACTTCTCTGGGCAGCCATAAGCATCTCTCAAGAAACATAACTGTGCAGCACCTGTATCTGGTAGAACTGGTGGCTGCCCCGACTTAGGAAATGTGAGTAAACTGTTCAGTGTTCTGTAGAAATAGTAAGAGTGAGTCTCCTTGTGAAAGACCTGTATGTAGATAATTGTGACCAGGGGAAGCCAAGTGCTTGGTTTGATGCTGATGTCTGGAATGTCTCAGCTGAGAAGCCCGAATGTGATATTTCCATTGTAGTATCTGTTGCTATTGAGTGCATCTAAATTCACTTCCCAAATCTCAGATTCTGAGGCAGATATTAGTCATGTGCAGTCAAAATAACCCAGAAGTCCAGCTATGACTTCTATGTTAACAAATCACTGGGGAAAGGAAGAAATTAATACTTCCCAACAAGATTCCAATGCAAATAATGAGACGTGTGCTGTACCCTGCAATGTTTCTGTGCCCACAAATGATGATATCTTTCTTGAAATAGAAATGATAAAAAAATTCTTCTAGTTTTGATGATTCTAACAGTCTTTGTTCTAAACAACAAAACGGTGCTTCCAGGAAGAAATATAAACAGAGCTCTGTAAAGAAAACACAGTCACCTAAAATTAAGACTCTGGGCATTCCCAGAGTTTTAGGTTACTGTAAATACTCACACTGACTTCAAAATAAAACAAAAAAATCATATATTTCGCTTGTATATATATACTTGGTCTGAAATAGGAGCATCAAAGCATGGACCTGTTCCTGCTTCTGAAAGATAGAATTAAAAAGAATTATTTTTCAATTTTTTGAAAGATTGAATTAACATCTAAACTCTTGAGGATACAGGCTTATCAAAATTTAGAACTGAGCAGAATGAGTGTTCTCTTCATTTTATTTAAATCAATAACCCTGCCACAGCTCTAAATTAATGGAATTTTGTATTGGGCAGTGAGGAAGGGGCAGTAGGCTTTGGTCCTCTCAAAGACTGCTCATTCTGAAATCTAATGGCAACAATTTATCTGCTTTACTGGATGGATTTTTCTACTGCCTTAATTCAAATGGGCGTGAAGGGGTCTAGAGACATTAGTTTAACTTAAAGAAATAATAATTTTAAGTGCAGTTTAAGACCCTGTTTGAATCAAAATTAAAATTTACATACTGCATAGTAATTACATTTCAAATCCTGTTATACCAGCTAATTCTTTAATTGAAATTATTAATGTTTTACTTAAATGTATGATGCCTGAACTTAGAGCATCAGTTAAGAAGTGTAGTTTAGTTTTGAGAAAGTTGCAAAGACCTTTCACAAGTCAAGTTGCAGTTACTCCTAATCTCCTTGATGTTTTTTGGTGGGTTGACCCTGGCTTTACACTAGGTACCCACCAAAGCTACTTTACCATTCACCTCCTCAGCTGGACAGGGGAAAGAAACTATAATGAAAGGCTTGTAGGTCAAGATAAGGTCAGGGAGAGATCATTCACTCATAAGAAATTAAAACTAAATCTTAGAAACAGCTTCCCCCGACCCTTTCCTTCTTCCCAGGCTCAAATCCACACCTGAAAATTCTCTCCCTTCTCCCCACAAGCTGTGTAGGGGGGCAGGAATGGAGGTTGTAGTCAGTTCATCACATGTTCTCTCTGCTGTTCCTTCCTCCTCAGGGGGATGACTCCTCATGCTCTTCCCCTGCTCCAGTGTGGGGTCCATCCCATGGGAAACAGTTCTCCATGAATGCTTCAGTGTGGGTCCCCTGTGGGCTCACAAGTCTATCTAGCAAACCTGTTCTAGGGTGGGCTGGTCTCTCCAGGGGTCCACGGGTCCTACCAGGACCCTGTTCCAGCGCAGGCTTCCCATGGGGTCAAAGACTCCTTCAGACATATCCATCTGCTCCGGTGTGGGCTCCTCCGTGGGCTGCAGGGGGATACCTGCTCCATGGTGGACTTCCATGGTCTATAGGGGGGAAGCCTGGACTTGTAAGACCTTCCAATCAATTTAAAGCATGTAAGTTTAAAAAAGAGTATCTTTGAAATAATCATAAATGAAGAGAAAAGAAGGTTGAGGAGTTTTCAAGGATTATTTTAAACAGCATTTGGATTAATACACTGGTTTCCACTGTACAACAGGAGGATTAACCTTCCTTTTAACTTCAGTAGTTTTGTTGATATCATTCTTTTTTTTTTTTTCCTGCAATCTAATCATGCCATTTTTAATTCTTAGACAGAGCATCAAATGAAAGCTGGGGCACTCTGGCATGTCTGTCCATTGTAATTACTTTCTTAAGATTTTTTTTATTTTTTTTTTCCTTTTCTTGGTGACAGGTTGACCTTGTTAAGGTCCAGCTGTCATGTAGTAATATACACGACAACATAGTATTATACACTACGATGACCTTCATCTTCCCATATGTAACTGTCCTTCCTTATTGCCATTCACATGTCTAGATAGTTTTCAGTTACAGCTGCTAAAATTATGAAGTTGATGCTGAAACTCTGTCACTTCTTGCAAATGTAATGTCTGACCTTCATAGCTGTACCCTGCCACCGGGGCCCAGGGATAAACAACTCATCTTGTTGTCACTTTTATTCCTGTGGGCAGATGAACACTATTGAGATCATCAGGTTGGAAGTCACTCTACGGACTTTGACAACTTAGCTGCTTATTAGCAAAGCATTAAAAAGAAAAGCAAAACCCAACAAAGAAATGAACAAACCACCCTGTGGCTATATTCAGGATAATACTGATTGGCTTTAAGTGCTGGAAGAGTCAGCCTGCTCTGGAGTCTGGTCCCTTTGGAAGTAGTCTGTGGTCCAAAACTCGTGGTCCCCTGTGGTATATCTTGAGCTGGTGTGTGCTGTTAGCTCTTTGAGATGGATCTTCACGTCCAAAATGGAAAGTTGGTCTGATGTCTGGAGCCCTGTGTTTCTCCTCATAATGGCTGAGGTCTAACCTGTGTCAGTGGCGACAAGGATTGCTGGTGCCTACTACCAGATTTCCCAGAAGATTTGGCCAGATGAACTTTAATATCTGCCAGCTTTAATGTTATTAAAGAAGGCTGAATGCTGCCTCAATTCCAGATGCAGTTGCATGAAGTTTGGATCTGTTTACTTCTCCCAGTGACTGCTACTAGTTTCAGTATTGAAACATTTGGTTATAGTCAAGTTTGATTTAATTTGATTCATTCTTTCTTCAAAGAACTCTGAGGTTTTTTTGAAACTGAACCATTTTATGACCATTTGTAGATATAAAAATCTTGAGTAGGATGAAAGTTTTCCTCTAATGAGGTTTATCCAGGCACAGTATGAGACCCTTTGCTTTCAGAAATTTGTTTCCTTTCTCTGTTTAACTACAAATAATAGGTCTAAACCAGTTCCTGTGGAGGAGTTTATCATGCACCTGATATTGCTTACTGCTGTCCTACTTGCTGTGATAGATACCTCATGTTACTTACTTGAAAAAGGATACTGATGATAAGCAGTCGGGATAGCTGCTTTCTCAATGCTTGAACTTCAGAGGAAGCTCTGCTTAAGAGAGTATTCAAAAGAAAGTGTAATAAAAAAAAATTAAAGATTAAAAGGTCATCACAAATTATCAAAAAAACAAGGCTTTCCCCCAAAGCATCATATCTTTAAATAATTAACTACTCATGTTTGATCTTGACACTTAATTCAAATTCAGGATAGACCCAAACTGATATTCCTCCCTCATTTGCAAGGTCTCTGCTCAATGCCATATTGCTTGTTTACTTCACTGTGATGCTCCATTTATCTAGTTAAGTTCCATAACACACATGCTTTAATATTTGATCATGGAAGCTGGGCTCCTGGGCAAGGAGAAGGCTTCATCTCTTGAGACTATCTAGATCATAGGCTGAAAAGCTAAATCATAGATAGGCTTTCCTTTGACTTGAGCAAGAATTAATACTTCAGATTTAATTCATCATCAATTACCCACTCTATATTAGCTGCATACTTCTTGTCTTTTATGTTTTAGTTTGATCTATAATCTTGTTTCTAACTTTCCTCCAAAGATCATTCACCTAACTTATTCTTTAGCCATCTGTGCCCTCTGTCCCCACAGCTTCATTCCCTTTCCAGCCTCTGCAGTACCTTCTCTGGCACTGCTCATTGGGTACATCTCCTTCTTTGCTTGCTGACTGTCGATCTATCACGATTTCCATGTCTGCTCTCAGCTCTCAGTTTTTCCCTCCCATTCTTCCTTTGCCTTCTTCAAGATGACTGGAAGTCCTCACTGTCTGCTGTAGCTTCAGCTTTTCTTTTCCAATTCTATATGAAGTCATTTCCTACGCTTTTTCTTTCCTTTGTCCTACTAGTAAGTGACTCTCACAAGCTCCTGAAAATGTCTTCCTAGTTCTGCTTTTGTCAGTGATAAATCCTGTTTGTTCTTTCTATCCTTTTTTTTTTTTTTAGAAGAGTAAATAGTGTCTTAGTTAAATTGTGTTTGTCAGAGATGGCTATTATTTCTACTCTTGCAAACTAACTCTCTGTTGTCAAATTACCATCTCCTCCCTACGTGAAAAAAACCTCATTCCATTCTTGTGATACCTCTTCATGAATGTCCAACCATTAATTCAATTCCCCCAAAAGCCCCTATAACCTTTACATCTGTAGAAGTACAAATATTTTATTTTGTATATACATATATAAAGTATACATATGATATATAAAAAGAAGGCAAACTTGCCTTTTTGTTAGATATTCACACATCCATATCCCATTCTTATGGGATATTTCTTATTCTTTGGCCAGGGCAAATCATAAAGCACCTTGCCCTGTAAATGCCTGTGGTAAATTATGTGGCACTTTGGAACTCCAAAAGCCAGTGGGAACATCTGTGAAGTCTGTGTCATGTATTGCTGTGCTGTCACAAGAGACTCCTCTTCACTTCATAGAAGTCATAAAATGACTTGTAGCTCCTGTAATAGTCAAGAGAAGCTTTGTCATTGACTTTGATGAAGGAACATTTAAGACTTGATTTTTCTGGTGGGAAGGAGAATACTTTTAAAAAGGAAGCTGTAATAATATTTTGTGGTGCTGCTGATGGAAGGTGATGAGCTTTCCAATCCTGGGGTGTCTCCAGTGGTGGGGTGAAGGCAGGTGCCTTGATGCAGGCTTGGACCTTGAAGGTGCCTGTCTTCCAGCCATCCTTTCTTTTCCAGCTTTAGAACTTCGTGGTTGAACACTACTAATTTTTATATTATTTTTTTAAAGTGAAACTTGTGTTTTCTGTTTGCCAGCAGATGGCAGTGGTGTAGGAGTGTTTGAACATAACTATCCAAAAAAAATAAAAGGGCTTTGCTACAACTATTTGCAGGCTGCTGAGTACTCTTCCAGCTGCGAAGGGATCATGAACATACTTCTCCTTCGTCTGCATAAGCTGATTCATCTCATTAGCACTTTCTGATCAATTGATATGTTTTTGAAAGCCTGGTTTTGGCAATTATTTTTTCTAGTGTCTGAAATGATACCATCTTGGATGTAAATGGACGCTAATACGATAAACAGAGGTACTTTTTGTACAGCCTTTCCCTAGTAACGTAGGAGCATTGAGCATCTTCAAGCATTTTGACTTTTAGAAATGACCAGAAATGACTTTCTGATCTGTAAATGGTAAAACAAAAATGGTTTTATCATGACATTTGAAATAGACTTGTTTTTGTAACTTTTAATTTCTAAGGATGCTTTACCCTGCATTTATCAGGAGTGGCTTTATGGGAGGGGGTATAATGAGCTCTTAACCATTTGTCTGCATGAATGGATGTGGATCTTGCTCCCATCTCCTGTGATGTGGTCCTGACTCCACAGCCTCAGATGAGGGGTGGAGGGGGGTGCCCTTTTCCACAAGGTGCTCCGCTGTTGAGTCATTTCTATCAACATACAGATGCCAGAAAGTATTTCAGCCTCACGCTGAAACCTTCTACTCAACTGCTCTCTAAATCTCAATATACCTGCTCTCTGAAAATTACTGATTTTTGGATGTTAATTAAAAATGATAAAATTGCATTCAATGCATGGCCAGGAATGTTTGAATTTTGCAAGTGCCAGGCATCCCAGCACTGTATTTGTGCCTATTTTCTGAGTCTTTTTAGGATTCAGAAAATCAAATGTTTCTCTGCTTATGTCTCTGACACAGTGAGACGCAAGACTGACTAACACGGGCTGACAGAATAGGGCGCCTCATAAATTCAGTTGTTGCTTCTGCTCTTCTTTTTAGTGCAGCTGAAATCTGATATTGTGATGACTTTATTTTATGTAACACCTTATTTCTGAAGTGCACCAAGCATTTCTCAAAAGCTCTTGAAACCATCAGCTGAGCTTTACCGTGTCAGGAGCATGCTTCCTGGAGAGAAAGCGGCAGGTTGTTCCCAGTCATTACTCGGTTCTCAGGAATATGGAATCATCTATGAGGGTAGTGGACCACTGGAACAGGCTGCCCAGGGGGGCGGTTGAGGCCCCTTCCCTGGAGATCTTCAAGGTGAGGCTCAATGAGGCCCTGGGCAACCTGGTCTAGTTGGGGGTGTCCCTGCTGACTGGGGGGAGGTCAGACTGGATGATCCTAGAGGTCTCTTCCAGCCTGGACCATTTATGATTCTATGATATCCCAGAGGCTCTTTCATTTTTGTTGCATAAAGAAGTTTAAGACTACTAGGCTCTAGTCTACTACACCTAGACTTTCAATGCAAGCTTTTAGGTCAGTTGACTAAACTTAGGTGACATCGATCTCTACTATAGCTAAGAGTTTGAGTGAGAAAAGCTCATGTGTGCTGTTGAGTACCTATTCTTCAAAGTACTGGAGTTAATTTAAAAAAAACCAACCCAACTTATTTGAGAAGGAATTCGAGGGACAGGCAGTAGTAAAAGCGGCTCTAGCAGGAGGTCTTGCATAGAGTTATCAGTGTGGATGACGTGGTGGTTTAACCCCACTCAGAAAGTAGGACCACACAGCCTCTCGCTCACCCTCAACTTCTATCCCTAGAAGGGTAGGGAGAAGAGAAAGAAAAGGAGGAGAAAGGGGAAAAAAAGCCTTGTGGGTTGAGATAAAGACAGTTCAATAGACCAATAATGAAAATGGAAAAAAAAACAAACAACAATAATTAATGTAAAAGAATATGCAGAACACAAGTCACTCTCACCACCTGGTAAGTTGGTTGCCCAGCCCATCCTGAGCAGTGACTGTGGTTTCCCCTCTTCCCCAGCCAACCCTGATTTATATACTGAGCATGAGGTTTATGGTATGGAATATTCCATTGACCATTCCATTGCTTTGTCTATGCTCCTGCTCAGCTTCTATGGGAAGGTGAAAAAAGTCCTTGACTAGTATAAACATCACTTAGCAACAACTAAAACAACACACATTATTGACATTCCTTTCATACCAAATCTGAAAACACATCAGCTACTAGAAAGAAGATTAACTCTATCTCAGCTGAAACCAGGACAGATGAAAACATGAAATGGCTNAGAAAGGGGAAAAAAAGCCTTGTGGGTTGAGATAAAGACAGTTCAATAGACCAATAATGAAAATGGAAAAAAAAACAAACAACAATAATTAATGTAAAAGAATATGCAGAACACAAGTCACTCTCACCACCTGGTAAGTTGGTTGCCCAGCCCATCCTGAGCAGTGACTGTGGTTTCCCCTCTTCCCCAGCCAACCCTGATTTATATACTGAGCATGAGGTTTATGGTATGGAATATTCCATTGACCATTCCATTGCTTTGTCTATGCTCCTGCTCAGCTTCTATGGGAAGGTGAAAAAAGTCCTTGACTAGTATAAACATCACTTAGCAACAACTAAAACAACACACATTATTGACATTCCTTTCATACCAAATCTGAAAACACATCAGCTACTAGAAAGAAGATTAACTCTATCTCAGCTGAAACCAGGACAGATGAAAACATGAAATGGCTGAGAAATCGCTAATTGCAGATCAGCTTTTGAATTTATCACCAGGAGTGCAGGCGGAGGCATAAGAAAAGAAAAATAATAAGGGGAAAGTAGGGAAGATATTTAAATGAGAGGACAAGAAATTCAGCAGAGGGTTGATGAGGTAAAGACTGAATGAATGTGGTCAAACTGTTTGGGAAAAGATATTAGGGACTGGAAAAAAATATTTGCAATATAGAGAGGGAAGCAACGAGTGATGGAAGGTCCAAGAAAGTGAAGTAGGAGGTTGCTGAGATGACTAGTATTCTTTTTCAATTCTGTAGAAGATGACATAGGTGATATGTTCTTCCTTCACATGCCAAAAAAAAAAGGTGGTGGAACTTTCATGCCACATATTGCAAGTGTACATTTTTTGGTAATAAATTCTAACCTAGTTCCATTTTCTGACTGAACTGTAGAAAGTATATAAATATACTTTAAAGTGTAATTAAATATGAGACAAAATTCTTCTGAGACACTCCACATTGGACATGACAGCCTTAGTTTTACTTCATTTTATTGTCTTTTCTTTATCCCCTGGGTTTGCTTCTCATGGCAATAGAAATTATGGCCCTGCTGTGTGGCCAAAGGATTTAAGCTGAGGGCAACCCACAGAAGGGCTATATTGAATCACTGTTCCTATTGCTTACTGGCATCTGAAACTTAAGAAGCTGTGCTTACTTCTGTTGTTGATTTTAAGCTTCTATCGTGTTCAGAGAGGCAGTGATAAGTACTAACTGCAAGACCAAAAAAAAAACCCACTTTGGACTTAAATTCAGAATCTTTTTTTGGGAAAAGAGTTTTCCATTACATTTCTACCCTCATTTTCCTGGGGATCAAGAGGCACCAAATAGTCCTGTTGCCAAGTGCCTCTTATCAGCTAAAGCCAAGCATGTAATTTCTCATGTATTGTGAAATTTATATCAGCTGCTGGCCTTTCTGAAATATGCAATAGTTTGACTCTTCAATGTATTCCAATGTTTCACCCAGGAGCTGCGTGAAGAAATTCTGACTTCCATGTGGTAGCCCCCAGGTCCTTTTAGGCTTCAAAATAATCGAAAAAATGTAGAAAAATGAGGAGCTGTCAAAGATGAAATCAGTTCTTAAAGGAAAAATAACCAAAACAAACCCACAAACTTGAGCTCAAATGCAGATCATGATTGGGTGGTTGTTTGTACAGCACTGAACACACCATGGTTCTGGGCTGGGGATAGAGATTATTATTGCAATACAAATACGGACTGCTCACACCTTAATGATTTAACATAGTGCTCACGGGGCCAGCGAACTGTATCAGTCAATGCTTTCTGTAAATACAGAGAACGGTTCACGTGAATTATCAGCGTGCTTATGTGGCTCCAATATTGTTTGCTTTGTACCATGCATTTTAATTTTTGATGGCGCTGCCATTTTGAGAGAGAGAGAATATATGTAGCGTATGACAGGGAAGGCAGTATGTCATACTTAAGGTGAAAATGGGTTCACTGCATCCGAGGTGAATTAAGACCATGTCTTTTCTCTATTCACTATTAGAACCTATGCATGTATGAAAAAGGAGGTACAGGTCTGTCCACAGAAGCCCAGGTGCGTGTATCGCAACCCTTAGTCATAGAATCATCGAATCCTTTGGTTGGAAGAGACCCCTGCAATCATCGAGTCCAACCGTCAGCCCTACTCTACAAAGTTCCCTCCTACACCATATCCCTCAACACCACATCCAATCTACTTTTATACACAGTCAGGGATGGTGACTCCACCACCTCCCTGGGCAGCCCATTCCAGGGTCTGATCACTCTTTCTGGGAAGAATGTTGTCCTAATGTTAAATCTAACCCTACCCTGCTGCAGCTTGGAGCCATTCCTTCTTGTTCTATTGCTAATTGCCCGTGAGAAGAGGCCAGCACCAACCTCTCTCCAATGTCCTTTCAAGCAGTTGTAGAGAGGGATGAGGTCTCTCCTCAGCCTCCTCTTCCTCAAGCTAAACACTCCCAGTCCCTGCTCCAATCAACAGAATAATAAGCGAAGGAGGGAAACGTTCTTTCTAATCCTTGCTGGGTAAAAAGAAATGCCGACTTCCTTTCAGGGCATTGTGTAAACATACGGCACCAGTTGAAATCCTGTGCTTGCGGCTCTCTTACAGCCACATCAGCCACCTGCCCTTTTGCTGGTGCTTTGTGAAGGAGGGGAGAGTTTAGCAGACAGGTAACGTCGCTGTGTGCTTTGCCTCCTGTGGGTGGACACCAGGTTTTTATGAATCCGGTGATGTTTTGGAATGCGGTAAACTCTCCTAGAATATGATTTTTTATGATTACCAGAAATGCCATAACATTTCAAGGCAGTAGCTTCTGAGGGTAGATTTATATGATTGAAAAAAAACATCTTTGAGGAGAACAGATGTGAGCACTGGAACCGAATGAGAGCCTGTATTTCTCACATCTGTCCCTTTAATTTTCTGCATCTTTGTGGCTCTGTCTGGAATCATGGGATGCTATATCTGTCATATGCCAACAGATGGCAACATTATAAGTCCATTTTTAAAGATGGTTAGAAATAACCAACCTCTCAGCTGTTCCAAATTTAGTCAGGGAAAAAAAAAAAAAAGAAAAAAAAAGAAAAAAAATAATTGCTTCATTCCTTGGATGTCAAATGATATTGTGTGACAGTTAAAAAACCAACAAACTACCCCAAAAAACCTCACCAAGCCCCCCACAATCACAGGTACTGTTATTTGTTCCTTCTCTTTAATAGCTCCTCAAACATCTCCTGTCTTTCTTTCTTTTGCATACTTTACATTAAATTTAATATTCAGTGTTGTTTGACCTGGTTTTATTATGTTACCCTTTCACGAGTATGTATGAAACAGTGTTCAGTGATGTTTCCTAAGCCTTTGGAGATCCCAGAAGTAATAAAACTTTAACGCAGATAGACATCTCAGGTGTTTTCTGTCGGTTTCCCTGCCATGTTTGTGCAATATTTTATCAGAAGCAGCAAGAGCAGCGCAGAAGTCGCAGGGAGAATTCCCGTTGTTTCACATTATACAGAAATCAGATTAGGTGAGCCATTGATCCTGCTGGCTTAAACCGTGCTGTTTTATAATAATACTGAATGAAATTCAGACCCAGCTTTTACAATTTATGAATAAAGCAATTTGCTTGGCTTGCTGCAGCCAGCACTGCTCGTACCGCCGGGCCCTGTGTGGTGCATCCATGGGTTGGGAGGCTCGTGGCAGCTTCTCCAGCCTCTTCAGCAATTCAGCGAGTGACTCCAGGGGGTAGCACAGCAGTGCTGGGTGATGAAATGGGGTGGAAATTGAAGGTATCTCAGGAGGGAGACCAAAAAGTACTGTGGTAGAGGTTGCAGCCTAATTGGGTAAACTCTTTAGGAGGATCGACATCTTGCTTGAAATTGTTCTTCTTCTTCAGAGTTTCTTGATTATTTTTTTTCCTATGTGTGTATAGGTTTAAAATGTATATTGTACGCCCAATGCATCTGCTTTTTAGTGTAGATAGCATTCTAATCTAGGTATAAAGTTAGTATCTTCATTGAAAATAAGTATTTGTCATGTATACAGCCTTTACCCATCTTCTGGAAATTCCTGTTCACATTTAATTTGTGAGCAACCAGTCTTTAGGGATAATCTGCACAAAATCAGAGGTATGGACATTCAGAGATTCTGAGAGCAGGAATAGGCCTGGGGGGGCAAGAGGTGTGTGGCGCATTATGGGTAGGAGCGTTGCTGGTGGATAGACAAACTCCAGGTTAAACTGAGCCTGAGCCTTCATCTTTAGGTGGGTGGGTGCACAGGGAAAGCTTGTTGGCTTGAGGTCACATTTTTACAACGGGTTCCTGAATACTTAAAGATGAAAAGATCCTTTAAAAATAGATGTTTATTGCTATAATTATGCCTAGTATTACAATGTGTGTGTGTGTGTCAGCGCTTACTCGGAGTCCTACAGTACCGTAGCATTGAACTGAAGAGTTCAGAGAATGTAATCCAGGCAGGACTCTTGATTTTGTTACAAAGCAGAGACTAATGACACCACTGTAATTTGGCTTTAGGCCAAAACCTGTTGCCTTTCGTAATTAATTGGCTCGTTAGCTCGTGAAGAAGAATGCGCATAGGTTGTACTAAATGGTGTCAAGACAATCTTAGAAGCAAGCAATACAGTGCACCTCAAGGGTCTGCTCTTGAACTCTTGTCATCACTAGGAGGCAAGTTAGTTGAAAAAGTAGTGGATATTTTTGATGGTTAGGGCATCTGTCATAGCAGCTGCTTTTCTTCCCACTGAATTTTAAATCCAGTTTGCTTCAAACGTGAACGATTGACAGAGGTACTGCCCAAACTTTGTAGCTGGCTTTGTAAATTTATTGCACTTAGTAATTAGCCATTTCACTGGCAAGACCTGAGTATGAGCTACAGGAAGAAACTCTCTGTGGTGTGCTCCACACTGCTTCTGGGGTCTGCATTTCTGCCATGTCCCAGCAACGAGGTGATACCTTCCTGTTTCCCTCCTGTAGGTCATTCCCTTTGGGGGGCCAACTGGGTCACATTGTTCTTCCCTCACTGTTGTGCAGCTGAATTACCTTTTTTTAAAAAAACACCTAAATACCTGGAAGTGAGAATGAATGGTGCCTCACCTGTTCTGCTCTGTTTGAGGAGGGCACCCAGATTCTGCAACTTCATAAACACTGTCCTGCAAGTGCCCATTTCTGGTCATTGGTTTAGGTTTCTAAGGGCTGGGGAAAAGTTGCTGTATTTCACCAGAGCACTCTCTACTTCCATTGTGTATTTGATGAGTACTGAGCATCAACAGGGCAACTTCTGCTTGGCAGCCTGAGAACTGGGAGGCTGCAGCCTGAGGAAACTGCCAGCCCCTTGAAAAACCCTTAGAAGCTGCAGCTGCTCACACATGTATTGACCTCAATCTTGTGGAAGCAGTTGTTCAGCTTCAAGAAAAAAAAAAAAAAAGCCCGTTTCTGAGTTATTTCAGGTGCAGTGCATGATTATTTTTGTCTATGAAACCACATACAGTGCAGGATTTGGCCTTTTTAGAAAGTATTTTGAGCTACTTGCTCTTGTAAGAGGCTGAACTTGATTAAGTTTGCAGCCTGTGATACATAGAGGATTGAAGGGCACTGGTTTATCATGAGGTGTCAAGTAGGAGATCTGTTACCTGTGATACCCTTTGAAGGGCAGAGACTTGCTTTCCCCCCAAGACTGGGGGAAAAGGTTGCCTGGGAAGGAGCAAGCTGAGCTCTGGGTGCATTTCATTTAGAAGTTAGAAAGCCTAGCAATCCACCCTGCCCTGCGTATTAGAGGGTGTTTTACTTAGATATCTCACTTGGTAGCTTTGGTGGCTTTCTGGGACCAAAGTCAGTGTGAACTGGGAGATGGAGAGACTCAGCCACGTGTCTGCTGCTGTGACCCCGTACTGTGGACGAGCTGCTGATAAATCTGTGAGGAAGCTGCGCCTCGATGTCTGCGTTGTGCCAAAGAGATGTACAGAATCTGTACCTGGACCAGCCCGTGTCAATTAGCTCACCTTTGATCAAGGCCAATTTTCTATCTTTCTCAGTTGCTACTTCCAAGTTCTTCACCCTTGTCAGAAGAAAGGTGTCTTATCAAGGTGTCCAGATAAAAATATCTAAATAATACCAAAGTGCACCGTTAGTCACATGAAAAGACCTGTAAGCCATGATAGCAATGTCACCTCAACTTGCAGGATACAGACTGTAGATTTATGCAAGTATTTAATAGTGGCTTGCCAAGAGAATCGGTACTCTTTTCAAAAGGAATCTTTCTTTGTGTCTTTTGATATTTAAAGAGCTGTAATTACAATGGCAAAGCTTTGAATTCTTCTTTTTTTTTTTTTTCCTGTCCTCTTTTACACATTAATTTATGGACCAATCCAACATTACAGACAAGCTAATGAAAGAACCACACACTCCCTTTATAATTTTTTTCTTCTTTTTACAGTTTCACTTGTGTGGATGAATGCAAAGTAGTTAATGCTATAAATAAGTTTAATGATGTATCTCTTCTCTCAATTGCTGGTTGTTGATGCTGCAGTCCTGCATAATAGGAAAAGAAAAGAATTGAATTTAAATCTTTGTCTCTCTCTTTCTCTCTCATGCTCTGAAAGGTTCCTCCAGCTACTAAATACAAGTATTGCTCTCCTACTACCATTCTATATATTTAAAGCTCTCAACAAGATTCTCTCATCACCTCCCTTCCACTCCCTTTTTTGGTATTTTTAGCTTTGAAAAAAGATAGAAATTACATAAGCCAATTTGCTTCAGCAAAATCAGCAAAATTTGGCAGCCTCCTATGAAATGATGTCTTTTCAGCTGGTCAGGGTTGGTGGTGAACAGAAGCAGGTATAAAGAGGGAGGAAATTCCCGCTGTGAGATTTTTTACTACTGCCTCATGCAGCATCCACGTGTTGTCAGACATATTGTGGGGAAGCCTGGGGCTTGCACTCTTCAGGACTGAGAGTGACATTCAGCCCCAAAGAGCAAAGATAGTGCTATGCTTCATAACAATCTGGTTATAACCTAGACTGGGGAATATCTGGGCTATCTTTTGGAGTTTGTTACGAAGTTTATTACTCTGGGTGTAATCCCCTGTTAACAGGACTATACAGCTTCCAGGTATTTTTATTTGGTCAGTCTGGAGCATAGCCTAAATGAAACAAGACAAGTAGGGCTTCTACATTTCCTGAGTGGTAGCGTAGAAAGCTATAAATAACTTCCATAAAACTTAAGGTAGCAACGCTAACTGTAGTGGTGTTGATGGGACATGTTGTGCTCCCTACATGGGGAAAGAAATACCTTGATCAGAAACTTAAAACTCCTTCCCTGGGAGAAGTCCAAGTTCTGGAGACTCTTCCATGTTGTTATCCCCCCTCCCTCTTTCCCTAATCCCACTGTTAATAAAATTTTTATAGTGTAGGACACCTATGGCAAGGCTGGAGAGTGACACTCTGAACTTAACACTAAACCTGAGGAATGAATACAACTAAGCATCACTGAGCTGTGAACAGGGTATTTAACCACTGAGCAGTTCCATAAAAGATGGGATGTCTTCTTTCCTGCTTTTTCACACTACAATACCTTAGAAATAGAGGAGATGTCTTCCTTGTAAAGAAAGAAAGCAGATGCCTGCTCCCAGAAGGACTGTTGATCTTGGGTGAAGCATGGTAACAAGACCAAGCAATAGGTGGAATTAATGAAGATCTAGCAGGATGTCCTTCTGTGCCCTTATGTATACATGTAGAGATATTTAATTCAGGGTTCATGAACAAGATAGCTAAATATTGCTTGCCTTTTCTGGGTCTGCCTTGAAAGGACAAAGCATGAAACAGAAAGATGAGAAGCCTGCCAAAAAAGCTGGTTAGATCTTGAACCAATGCCAGAAGAAATCCCAGAGTTCTTGACTTTCTTTGCATTTTGTTCAGGCTCAGGATACTAAATGTCCTTGGCTAAAAACATCCAACTGTGTTGTCTGAGTCCTTCTGACATTGATGAAACTAACAGAAAAGAGTTAGAAGGACTTCAAGGAGGGCGGTCCAGAGAACTACAGGCTGACCAGCCTCACCTTCATCCCTGGGAAGGTGATGGAGCAGATAATCCTGGAATCCATTTCCAGCCACATTAAGGATAAGAAAATTGCCAGGAATAGTCAGCATGGCCAACTTCTATGATGAAGTGACAGGCCTAGTAGATGAAGGGAGAAGAGGGGATATTGTCTACCCGGACTTCAGTAAGGCCATTGGCGCTATGCCCTGTAAGATCCTCACAGAGAAGCTGTTGGTGAGCAGGTAGAGAGGTGGATTGAAAACTAGCTGAATGGGCCTGGTGGATGGTGATGAGGGTTGCAAAGTCTAGTTGGAGGCCAGCGGTGTACCCCAGGGATCAGAACTGGGTCCAGTCCTGTTTAACATATTCATTAATGGTTTGTATGATGGGACAGAGTACACCCTCAGCAAGTTTTCTGATGATACTAAATTGGCTGATATGCCAGTGGGTCAGGTTGGCACCCAGAGGGATCTCAGTAGGTAGAGAAATGAGTGGACAGGAGCCTTGTGGAGTTCAACAAGGGGAAGTACAAAGTTCTGCACATCAGGAATAGGAAACCCAAGTACTACTACATGCTGGGGATCACCCAGCTGGAAAACAGCCTTGCAGAAAAGGTCTTGGGGGCCCTGGTGGACATCAAGTAGAACATGGGTCAGCCATGTGTCCTTGCTTGCAAACAAGGCATGAGACTAAGTAAGTGGAGCTAGGTGATCCTGCCCCTCTGCTGAACAGTGGGGAAGTTATACCTAGAATGCTGGATCCAGTTCTGGGCTTCTCAGTACAAGAGAGGCATGGACATACTGGGGAGGGACCAGTGAAGAGACACAAGGATGATTTAGGGACTGGAGCATATCTCCTATGGGGAATTGCTGAAAAAGCTGGGACTGTTCAGCCTGGAGAATAGAAGGCTTGAGGGGATCTCACCTGAAGGGAAGGCACAAAGAGGACAGAGCCAGGCCCTTATCAGTGGTGCCCAGTAACAAGACCAGAGGCAACAACAGAAACAGAAGCATGGGAAATTCTCTCTGAACATCAGGAAACTCTTCTTTACTGAAAGGGCAACTGAACACTGGCACAGGTTGCCCAGGGGGTTGTAAAGTCTCCCTCCTTGGAAATATTCCAAAGCCGACTGGATATAGGCCTGGGCAACTGGCCCGAGGTGGCCCTGCTTCAGCAGGGGGTTGAAGCAGATGCTCTCTAGAAGTCCCTTCTGGCTTCAACCATACTTTGATTCTGTGAAAACTTGAATGATCTCCTGAAATAATCCTTATTGAACAGTCTCCTCCTTTCTGGGAAAAAGAGCATGTATTTAAACTGTTCTCACAAGATGTAATTTTCCTCAGAGTATTTTTCCAGATATTTTATAGCCCTAAGTTGATTATTGCAATAGTGATACTTAACTTTTTATAAGTCAAAAATGTTTTTGAAATTAATGAAAATATTTAAACAACTCTTCCTGGTGAAAAGCAACTTAAAGTTTATTTGTGTGATACTTTCCATACAAAATAGAAACTAGGGAAAGTTTTCATTTCATCTGCATAACCATTATGTTAAATTGCACATTAATTTTTACATGGTAGTGTTCAAACTACTCCTGCTGCAGCCAGGGAACAATGGGAGAGAAGGTAATTAAACACCTGCAGATTTTCATCGATCTTAATGGAAAAGTGTGTAGTCTGGCAGATAATGTGTCTCTTAAGTTGCGTAAGTAGAATATTTGAAGTACTGTTAAAGCAGCACTTTTATTGACATTTTGAACACTTTTTCCATCAATGCCATTACAGATTAATTATTTTCAATTTTCTTAAGTGCCAAAAACCCCACGTTAATCTGCATCAGCTCACAGGGTAGAAAAGGAAAGCTCTGAAACATCTACAATCTTAGAAAGGTATATTAGAATAATCACTACATATTTAATATTATCTTTAAATTCATGTAAGATTGGGTATCTCTTAATTTTTCATTAGTGCTCAGAATTTTTAATAAAAAAATGTGAAAAGTGATGGCCTGTACATATTCCGCTAAACAAACCTTTCATGAATCATATTCAATAAAAACTTTCCCTGGGTCCTTAGGATTTTTTTCCTTGAATTTCATCTTTCTTGTGCAGTGAAAAATGATAGAAACAGGAGAAAAATTTCTGCAGTGAAATGGAGGGTAGTTTGGAATTTTTTTGAAACAATCTCGTCGGGTTTTTTTAAGCAGCTTTAATATTTAGTCTTACGGTCTGGAATCTTCTACATATTGAAAGGAACTAAGTGCCACAATTCCATTGAGATTCAATTACATCTGGGAACCTAGTCTCTCTATAATCACTTTAACATATCAGTCAAAATTAAATTGATCAGTTGCGATAGCTGGTATGATAATTCGGGAGAATTTACTACCAGTATATGCTATTTCAGGAACTGTCATAAAATTTAAAGGAAAAGAAAAGAATATTCAGTGAGTGAAGAAAATCTAGAGATATGTGAAAATACATCCATTTAGCCCAGGTCCTGCCTTGTTGAATGTTGGGGCTGAATTTGATGAAAGTTTTGTCCTGTGTGACGTTTGATTTATGATACTTAAGAACTGATATTAGAATAAACATTTCTGTGTTGGTTTTTTTTTTTCTCTGTAGCAGGGACAAACCAAGCTGTTGGTAAAGCAAAGCTGCTTGGGCTGGAAAGTGGGGTAATGCTGTTAAGCTTTGGGTACTTAGTGGCCAAGCTGAAATGAATGAGCTGTGCAGTGAAACTTGAAATATATACCTACATTTGAAACCCCAGCCAAGCCTAAAGCAATGCTTTGAAGATAGAAGTGCTTACTGTGAAGCCATGAAGCTTCCTACTCTCCCTCATTTATTCTTCTGCACCTTCCTGCTTGTGTTGGTCATGTCAGCTAAGGACATCTCCCCAGTCCAGCAAAAGACTTTGTTTTGAATGTTGCCAGGCTGGTGCAAGTGTCGAATCACAGGACATGAAAGTGAATGATGAATGATGCAGTGACCTGCTCCCAGACAGATTTACTGCCTTTAGATGATGCCCTGAGAATGGGCAGATCTCGGGCCCTTTGCTGACTTGGGCCAGATGCGAACCATTTCTTTCTGTCTCCTGAATGTCCACATGATGAAGTCTCCAGCCTTCATCAACATCCCTCTCAGCACCCACCCAGTTTATAAGGAGAGTTGAGGTTGGCTGTGACCTCAAATTCTAGTCTTGTACCTCCACCCCTACCCCCATTCCCTGTACCACCAGCTTGCAGCCAACTCTGGGATGGCTATCACCTTTGTGAGCCTGGAGTGAACATGCTCTGGGTTGAGGTTATGCAAAACCTACATGCTCTTGCTCAAGGTCTGCAGGGTCGGCAGAGAGGTGAGCAAACTGGGCCGTGAAGATGCTCAGAGGGTTGGAACACCTCTCCTATGAGGACAGGCTGAGGGAATTGGGGTTGTTCAGCCTGGAGAAGAGAAGGATCTGGGGAGACCTTAGAGCAGCCTCCCAATGCCTAAAGGGAGCTACTGGAGAGATGGGGAGGGACTCTTGATCAGGGAGTGGAGCTATGGAGCGAGGGGTAATGTTTTTATACTGAAAGGGGGGAGATTTAGATTAGACATCAGGAAGAAATTCTTTCCTGTGATAGTGGTGAGGCACTGGAACAGGTTGCCCAGAGAAGTGGCTGCCCCATCCCTGGAGGTGTTCAAGGTCAGGCTGGATGGGGTGGGGCTTTGAGCAACCTGGTCTGGTGGGAAGTGTCCCTGCCAGAAGTTGAAAAGAGAGTCAGAAATGTTGCTGTCCTGCTGGTTTTCTTGGTTTTCTTTTCTCTCTTGTGTCTGTCATGTGTCACGGGAGCCTGAACCTGGCAGCATGTCATTTTCTGGGTAACCACTCACAGACTGGTGTCAGCTGCTGGCTTCAAGGGTCCCTGGGACCTGGCAGCCCCTCCCACGTTTATAGCTGTTTGCTCCATGTGGTGGTCATATGGCACTGCCACCCTCCTGCTCCGTTCTCTTTCCCACCGGCACTTGGCAACGCCTGGGACTAGCGAGACCTCCCCTCTGCTGCTCAGCTCTCTTTATGTTTCCTCTTGAACTCTGGGCTTTTGGGTTGTTTTGTTTCATTTCGGGTTGTTTGGTTGGTTGTTTGGGTTTTTTTTGTCCCTGTTCCGTTAGCAAAGTGCTGAGAAAGAGTTAAATAAAACCGGGCAGCACGTGTGGTGTGTGTGAGACCGGAGAATTACGAAAAGCCCTGGCTCCTCCAGCCCGGCAGCCAACAGGGGATTCGGGGGGTGTGGGGCTGCAGATGGCAGCGCCTTATTACAGCCGCAGGATTGACGAGCGTTTGCTGCGGAAAGCTCTCGCCCTTGCCACGGAGACTGACCTTGAAATGCTGCAGCATTCCTGGGGTGGATTTCTGTGCGCCTGTACCAAAAAAAGCCGGAGTTGGCTGGAGGTGTTTGCTTCCTCTGCCTGGTGGCTGGAGAGATGACACTTTGAAAGGGACTGATGCGGACCATCTGAGCGCTCCCCGTGCTCCTGACTTGTCTAAGGGAATATATTTGATTGCATGAGTCCATCTTTTAGCTGTGGTGGTTCGTGAGATACCTTTTCCTTGCTGGGGTTAAAGCTGCTTTTATGCCTCTTGGTGTCTGTTCCTCAACCTCCTAAAGATGCAGCATACCTGGGAACACGGGCAAAGAAAGAAAGAGACGGGGTAAGGGTACTTGTTTCTGCCCACCAAAATGGTCCCTTATTCTGCTTTTTCCCTGCTCATAACCATTTCTGTAACACAATGGTTAAAATCTTTACAATTGTTTTTTTATATATCATATCAACTAGACTTTTTATTTTTTTTTTAAACCAGGAAGCACTTATTTTTTTGTCCATTGGTAACGTTCCAAACAAAGAAAAGGCCACATTTATCACTGGCAAAACATTATAACAAAGTCTTAAAAAATCATAAGTCAATATTTCTTGGTGATTTATGGTCCAGTCCTGTACAAACAACCTGAAGCAACTTACAGAGGTAAAGCAAAGAGAACATTGTCACCTCAGAAAACTAACTGATAGGATTTTATAGAAAATAAGTCTCAGGAAAATGTTGCTCAGGAGAGACAGCAGACCTCTGAAGAAGCTACTCTGAGGCCACAAATGAAAACTGCCCAGTGTAGTGGGAAACTGGATGTAGAAAAAAAAGCAAGTGTTGGCCAGCTGATGAGTACTCATATGACCTTGAGCAAAAGAAGGACGTGTGCAGAAATGGAAAACAGAACAAGCTGCTAGACCTAAGTAGAAAACAATGAGACTTGCCTGTAAGTGCAAAGTCAAAAGGGCAAGGGCAATAAATCAAGATGCATATTGCAGAGGATGTAAAGGACAACAAGAAATTATCTTATTATTAACATTGTTAGTAAGAAGACAATGAAGAAAAACTTTTTCCATTGGTAAAAACAGAGGAAAAGCTATCAAATGTGATGGAGTCTGAAACTGAGGAGTTTCATGCTTTAGTTCTCACCAAAAAAAAGACTATGATCAGGTCATTAAAAAAACTAACAGAAGAGGATGATAAACCAGAACCACTTAGAAATCATAGAAATCATAGAAATGCAAGGTTGGAAAGGACCTACAAGATCATCTAGTCAAACTGTCCTCCTGTCACCAACACTACCCACTGAGCTACTAAATCATGTCTTGTAGCACCTCATCCAGATGGTTCTTGAACACCACCAGGGACGGTGACTCCACTACCTCCCTGGGCAGACCATTCCAGTGCCTGACCACTCTTTGTGAGAAAAAGTGTTTCCTGACATCTAATCTCAATCTCCCCTGGTGCAATTTGTGGCCATTCCCTTGAGTCCTAAAAGTAGTCATTACCTCAAAGTCCCCCTACTTCTCTGACATAAAGAAAGTACAGATTAGAGAGAACTCAGAAGACTTATATCCATCCAACTGGAAAATATTTAACATTTACCCAAAGCTCCTTAAAAAACAAGCCTTGACAGTCTGCCTGAGCTGGTGTTGTTCTGCCTGGAGAAGAGAAGGCTCCGGGGAGACCTTAGAGGAGCCTTCCAGTACCTGAAGGGAGCCTACAGGCCTACAGGAGAGCTGGGGAAGGACTCTTTGTCAGGAAGTTTAGCGACAGTTCAAGAGTTAACAGCTTTAAATTGGTAGAGGGGAGAATTAGATTAGATATTAGGAAGGAATTCTTTGCTGTGAGGGTGGTGAGGCACTGGAACAGGTTGCCAAGAGAGGTTGTGGCTGCCCCATCCGTGGAGGGGTTCAAGGCCATGCTGGATGGGGCTTGGAGCAACCTGGTCTGGTGGGAGGTGTCCCTGCTCAGGGCAGGGGGGTTGGAACTCAATGATCTTTATGGGCCCTTCCAAATCTAGCCATTCTATGATTCCATGAAACAATTTTTAAAAAGTGAAAGGCCATTTTTGAAGTCTCATGAATAGTAGTTGGGGTTTTAGAAGTTTGGAAAAAGATCGATAAGATTTTTGTTTTCAAAGGGGTAAAGAAAGAGCTTATTAATTAGAAACCAATGTCATTTCAGTTCCTGGTAAAACAAGCAAACAAATGAAGAAAGAAAGAAGTCTGTTATAGCTATTTGCAAGTAACTAGAAATTAATGAGAGGCAATGCAGTCATCATAGAGGGGTATTGGGAACAAGGTACATCAAATCAGTCTAATATCTTCCTATTAAAGCGACAAACATTCTGGGAAGACAGAAAACAACAGATATTCTAGGTTTTAACTTTCAGGACTCAGGCTTCTGATATTGACTTGCATCTAAAAGTAGGCTACAGATTCACATTCTAGACAAAACTACTATAATGCAGGTGTACACACTGGAAAATTGTGCTGAGAATAGTTTGGTTTCAAGTTAGAACATTGTGTTTTGTGTTGGTATGGGAGACTGTTTTGTTCCTGTCCTGAGTTTCAACTTGCTGAACGTCTTGATTTGTTATGTGGCTAATGGAATGAAAAGTATGCTTATTAAATCTATGGATGACATCGAGGTGGGAAGACTGGGAAATGTCCTAGAGGAGTGAATTAGAATTTGAAATGAGCTAGGGGAAAAAGTAAGAGACAATTCAATTCTTCAAATTCTACTTTTAGGCATGTATAATCAGCTGCATAAATGCAAGGGGAAGAACAAGCTCATCTACAGAAAAAGATCCACAGGATCTAGTGGATACAAATTGCACGAGTCAACAAGCCACCTGCTGTTGCAAAAAAAAAGTAAATGCAAATGGGCTGGGATGTATAAATCTTGTCTTCTTGATGTGGTCCTGCAAGATGAAAAGTGTATCACTGGTTGTGGTCACTGTGTTTGAAAAAGGCATTGACTGACAAGATTTAAAGGAGAGCAGGAGAAAAACATTCTCTAGAAAATAACTACACTGAGGGCAAGCATATATGCTCTCCAGAAAATAATATGAGTTTAATTTGTGTCTTCAAATACAAACCCAAGAAGATAGCCTCTTGTGAGGGGATAGGGTTCCAATTGCCATTTCCTGTATGGGTAAAGCAAAAAATAATGATTTTAAGTTACAGCAATGCAGGCTTCAATTAGGACTCAAGGGAAAAAAGTAAGGAATAGTCAAGCCTGGGAAGCAGCTTTTTTGAAGGCCTGTAAGAACTTGTCATAAGAAGTCTGTAAGAGATTGGGAAGCCATCTGTCAGAAGCAGTAGGCTAAGGAATGAACCAGATGAAGCCTGGAGGCCTCTTCCAGTCTTTTTCTAAGTTTTCACATTTTCTGTTTGAAGGATGAAGTGTTTAGAGACATATGAGAGTCTTAAGGGGCAGGTCTTCCCTCCCATAATATATTGCTACACCCAGGCTTTTTCCAGGAACTGCCTTATAGTCATCTTATTTGGTCACACTCCAAGGAATTGGCTCCGTTTCTTCCTGTTAATGAAAATTAACAGTTTCAATAAACCCCTTAACCTTGGGTTTTTATTGAGCAGGATATGTTAGAATGGGTCTAAACTTAGGCTAATATCAGTGACAAAAACCTTTATTATTGGGTTTTTGGTGCTGATAAGATTTATAGATTTCCACATAGTTTTTTTCCTTCCTTATAAACCAGGACTGAAGTTCCTCTCTCCTCACTGTGAGGCAGGTATTGATTGTTGCCTCTTATATATGTAGTATATTATAGCAGGTGTCAATAAATACCAGACCTTCCCCTCTGTCATGCTACAGTAAGAATTTGGAGGTGGGAGGCAATGAGCTACACTTTAATCCCACACCAGACATTTTAGTGATGCTTACAACTAGGGAAATCTTCACTTCCATGTCTAACATTTCCCCATGAACAGTTTGGATTTGTGATTTTATTAAAACATTCTAACATCTATCATTGTTCTTGCTGTGCTATCTTAAAGTAATTTGTTATAGAATGAGCCCATTAACATGCCTCTGTTTACAGTCTAACACTTCAGCTGTGAGATTTTGTAAAGACGTTGTGGGTTAGATGTTTCTTTGCCTTTTATTTATAAATAATAGATGATTTCTTTGAGAAGTGCATTGCTGCTAATTTAATAGAAAACACTTCAGTAATTGAACTGGCTCTTTGAATGTTATATTGGCAGGCTTGAGAAAACTGTACTAGACTATTCAGATGAAATAAATAAAGGTACACATATCCTGTATGATGATTACCATTATTATTCCTATTAATAATACTGCTAGTCCCAGGAAACAGTACAAGAAAGACATTTTTTCTGCCACAGTCTGGTATGACTCCTCTCTACAGCCTTTTTCATATCTGAAAGCAGTGTCATACAGAACAGCAGCAACACACCTTAAATTAGAGTCCAGTAAAAGTGATTATGTTGGGGAGGTCTGAGAGACAGAGGTACTAATTTGCAGAAAGATAATTAAAGAAAATCTGCGTGCTGCATGTCATCTCATATGTTTGGCTTTTGTGGTAGAGCATGAGGCTGGATATCAGAGCCTGGGCTCTCCCTTCTCTTCCACTTTGCTGCTTTTATGACAGAGGGCTCCTAATTTGGGGTTTTAGATACCTGTAAGAATAGGTATCTCACCTAGATGAGAAATAGGTATCCTCCCTTAAGAACAGGGAAATATTATTTTTAGGGATGATCACACTAAAAGTTGGTATCCTCCCTTCGATCCATTCCTATGTCGACAGCTTTTTTCCCAGCAGTCAAAAAAAATTTGGGCTGGTCTTGTTCAATGTGCTCTGCATTCACTTTGGTAAATATTTAGGAAGCATTTGGCTTGCACGTTTGCTCTTACCTGTCCTCATCTGCATTCAATCACCTCAGCGACTGGAAAGGGAAGGTGGGATGATGAGGTGATTCTGCCCCTCCATTCTGCTCTCATGAGACCCCACCTGGAGTACTGCGTCCAGCTCTGGACTTCTCAACTTGGAAACGACACGGACCTGTTGGAACAGGTTCAGCAGAGGGCCACAAAGATGATCAGAGTGATGGAGAACCTCTGCTATGAAGACAGGCTGAAAGAGCTGGGCTTGTTCAGCTTGGAGAAGAGAAGGCTCCGGGGAGACCTTATTGCAGCCTTCCAATATCTGAAAAGAGACTACAGGAGAGTTGGGGAGGGACTCTTTGTCAGGAAGTGTAGCGACAGTTCAAGAGTTAACAGCTTTAAATTGGAAGAGGAGAGATTTACATTAGATATTAGGAAGAAATTCTTTGCTGTGAGGGTGGTGAGGCACTGGACACCGTTGCCCAGGGAAGCTGTGGCTGCCTCATCCCTGGAGGGGTTCTAGGCCAGGCTGGATGGGGCTTTGAGCAACGTGGTCTGGTGGGAGGTGTCCCTGCTCAGGGCAGGGGGATTGGAACTAGATGATCTTTATGGGCTCTTCCAACTCTAACCATCCCATGACTCTATGATTTCTTGTTTCTGATTTTGCAAAATGCCAGACTCACTGCAGCAGTATTGAGGTGGTCACTAGAAATGCCCCCCACAGACAGCACTCAGGAAATCAAATTAACATTTCTTTCTCAGTACCAGTAGGAAATGTTAATATATATATTTAAATTATGCATTTCTTGCCTTCATCTTTGTCTGCTGCTCTGGCACAGGTCTTGTGCTTAAATTCTATGGTAAGCAATTTGGAGAAAATAGGAAGAGGCATACACGTCCTGAATGGTTATTGCCTTTCCTCTATCGAATGCCATGGCCAGGAAATGCTGCAGAGCGACTCTCTCTCTGATATTCAATTTTTAAATCACGGTCAGAAAGCTAATCACTGAGAGGTCAGATACTGCTTGGTCTCCCTTTAGGTCAGCTCCGATGGGGTTAATTCCTGTCTGTGAGCTGTTAGTGCTTCCTTCACTAAGTTACACCACATGGACCACATGGTAAAGGATGCACATTCTCAGTCAGTGACAGAAATAGTCGACAAAAGAGTGAATTTATGTAGTACTACCAGCTTGTTCATAGTGTAGTGATACTCACAAGACAGGCATTTATTTATCCATGGAGCAACGACTGAATACTAAGGGCTCGATGAAGTCAGAAATAAAGTCTCCAGGCCACAGAAACCCTTATGGTTTGTTCATTGTCTTTCATTTATTTGCTGTCCTAATAAGATGTTAGAACCGGAGGTGGTTTTGCTGTATTTCTATTTCTATTGGCACCAAAAAGCCAAATATTAATATCTTTACTGAACCTGGTCCAACACTGCTGACCTCCTCCATTATTTGAGCAAGACAGATACAAAATGCAAGGCCACAGGTTCCTGATATTTAGTGCTTGAACAAAAGCCAGGCAATGGGGCTTAATTTCTCTAAGTGGCTGGATCCTTTACAGCCTTTTAAGAATAATGTCACCCACTGCATGTGCTGCGTTAATACAGTTGAAGTATCAGAACCTACTTCTTCAAGAGCATCTTTGTTGCCATACACTTAAGTCAGCAATTCAGCTATACTCAAGGAAAAGCACACGCAAAGTTGCTGTGGGTCTTTCCTCATAACCTGTTGCTGACTAAGATCAGGATTACCTTAGCTGCGTGTGAAGATGGTGGTAAGGCATATATAGGTGCTTCCTGGTCAAAGCAGGAGGCTTATGTACAAGCTTCTTCATGGCTTAAGGGAGACTTTTTCCAGGGAAATGTCTTAAACTGATCTATTGAGTGGTCTAGGTTGGGATTTTTCTCCACACTTTTTACTGACAGCAGGCCACTGTACTCTCAAGGAAGACAAAATTATGGGACTCCACATTAAGGTATCTCCACACGTGAACAGGCAGCCTGACTTGTCACTCTGGCATCTCCAGGTGCTGGTCACCTTTCTGGGGGTAGTTTCTCAGGTAACAGTGGCATTGGAAAGCCTTCTCCACCGGGTGCAAGAGCTGCAGATCATTAGCTGTGGGCTGGGCATCCACACCTCACACAAGTGCTTATCTCAGGGTTGCAGGAGACCTCCCAGGTGGGAAGGAGGCAGGATTTACCCCTTCCCTGCCCTACAGCATTTTCTATTGCCTGTTCAGGCTCTGCAGGGACTTTGGTCCAACCCAATGCTAGAGCTGTGGCCATAATTTCTAGGTAATATAAATATTAAACATGATGGTGCTTGCATCCATGTGTGACTATGAAGGTTGTATGCAGGAGAGTATGGGTTCCTTGAAAAAATGATCATCTTTTGTTCCTGTGTGGTAACAACATGTATTTTAGAGCATTAGCTTTAAACCCCCATATAGTTCTGAAAAAGGAGAAATAATATCCCCATTATGATTTTGATTTCACTCCCATTGTCACAAACTCCTCATTTAAAAATGAGTTATCAAGTAAGAAATATTAAAAAAAAAAATCAAAATGAAGCGTAACACAATCATTTCTCTCCTCCATCCTCACATCTGAAACAAAAAAGGTATTTTAAGGAAAGCTGTCAAAGTAAAAAAGCACTGTCATTTGCATTCTTCTGGGGAGATTGGAATTTCTATACTAAAACTGCAAGGATTAGAGAAAATAATTGATTTTTCTTCTTTTCTTTCAGGGTTTTCAGTTGTATGCATCTGTCTTCATTATGTTTATAATGTGATTTCATGTTCTATATCCATAAAGGCAGTTTGGCCCTGGTCCTGCAAAGTCATATCTTTTATATCTTTCATGACTTTCTTGAAACAATAGGAGCTCAGCATTACTGACACAAGGACGTTTATTTAGGAGCAGAACACTGCATATCTCCTGAAAATCTTGGTATTGATTCAACGTGGAAAAGGAATATGTCTGCATTAAGCAGATTTAGTGGGCTGGGATTGCATTCTCTGACCTGTTTTCTTACACAGAAGTTGGCTAGTATATTTTACTTTAGCATTGTAAATTAGCTAACTTTTTGCCTTTGGTTAAGGTAACTGAATATGAGAGAATGGGAACCGAAATGTCAGGAGCACTGAAAATAAACATTGTATATCATTCTTTCTTCCTGTATGGAATTTAATAACATAGTATTATTTTATTCATATTTGGATATTTCCCTAATTTTTTTTTTTCATTACACTGTTATGGGGACATGAATGTTAATGCAGCTTTTGAAATTTAATATTGAACCTAATATCCTAGCAAGACAACTGCTGAATCTAGTAATTTTCCATTTGGCTTTGAACAAACCTGCTGCTGTTGTGTTTGTTTCGGTTTGGTTTTTTTTTTTTTTCTTCTTTTTCATTTTCTTCAGGCTTTCTGATGTTTTGAATGGTTGTTGCTGAAGGTCTTTTGTGCTTGATCAGCTCGATGTTGTGCCTCTCTTAAGGGGATCCGAGTATTGACAGTTCTTTCTTGCTGGGCTATCGGGGAATTTGACACTGGCTACAGGGTGGGACTGTCCCAAGGCATCACCCGAGGATGTAAACCTCTAGTGACACTTTAGCGACTCACAGGAGAGAGAGAATTAGTCTGGCTGCAGCCTGGCCTGAAGTTTTGCAATTACTGCAGACCTGCCTTAGGTAAAATATAAAGCCTATGTCACTGCAATGCTTAAAGCATTTCGATCCTTCCTACAGAAAATATATTTTTTACATATATTTCAAGTTGTTGTTTTTTTTGTTGTTGTTTTTGTTTTTTCCAAAATTAACTGCAGTTCTTTTATATCTTTTATACACATTGTTAATGTTCTCACTGTATCACAAGCTAACAGGAATTGACTCTGTTTTAAAATTGCTTTATTGCCATTACAGGAAGCAGCCAGACCCGTTCTCATACTGGCATGGTTTATATTTGCTAGAAGACAACTCTGTGTGGCAAATCCTCATCCTGTTAAGCACTGATTATCTTGAACAGAATTAGACTTTGTCCATTTTATATTACTTGCTACCTTGAGGCCTCGTCTGAGATGGCACCATTTGAAATAATCAATCTATAAAGTAATTGTGAGAGAGGGTTCTTGCCTCTGTGAATGGCCAGGCTGGAGAGACCAAAGGTGGGAGACAGCAGAGGGTTGACCTGATGTACCTACAGCGCCTCACCGCTACCAAGGGGGCCAGACCCCCACCTTCTTCTCTTTATCCTAAACTCTGCTGTCTTCCCTGCTGTTCTAGTGCAGTAACTAAACCACAGAAAGGGCCATAATCAAGGAACTGGGTGCCTGAACAACTCTGGGAAGCTCCATCATGCTTACAACGTGTTCAGTTTTGCTAAAGCCACGTATTAAAATTACTTCTGCGGGGAATTCCTAAAGATCTCTGATTATAGTCAACATTTTAAATATTAAGTCAACTCTCCTTTATGCCTTTTCGATGCTGCCTACACTCCTGGAACCTCTACTTCTGGTCTTAAAATTTTCCCTTGAAAAATTCATTTACTTGTGTTATTCTTTCCCAGGTCTTAGATCTGGGGGGTTTAAATACTATTCAGAACTAGAGCAGTTTTCAATATCTATATTCAAACTTGAGAACTGTAGTGGGCTACTTTTGTTACTCTTGACATTTTTTAGCCTGTTAATGAATACAGGTTTTCAATGGCAAAGCAGTAAAATCAGGCCATGAAACACAAAGGAGGAGCGATTGTGCTGTGTGAAAGAGAAAAGGAGAAAAAAAAAATTCCAAAAGCCCTGGGTTTGTGAAAACTGGTCTCAATATATGTGGAAACAGTTACATATCTGTGATAAAATAGAACTGACAGAAATGTGATTTTCTGTTTCCAGGTGGCCACGTGAATTTTCCTATACAGCTTTGTCATGTATTTTATCTGGTACCACCAGACTTCTTAACACTCTCAGTTCACTTGTGAGACTAAACAGTTCCTCCACGAGACAATGCTGTACTTTTTTTGTAAGAATCACATCATTCTCATTAATTTTAATGAGCATTTAATGTATCTCAAGTGTGTTATTTTTACATCCTGAAATTTGTGACTGTTGAAGGATTAGAAGCGTGAATTTTTATTATTATTATTTGGCCTTCACTGCACTGTAGAACTGTCTGTTCCCAGCAAAGTGATGGAGCAGCACTGCATCCACTGTAGCTTCTGAGTGAAGAATTAAAGGTCTGGCAGATCTGTGCCCTAACACAATTTTAAGGCAGTCACAAGGCTTTTACAGGGGTGTCTCTTTTGGTTTAACTGATCATTAGAAAATTACAGGAAAAGAAAGAAACTGGGATTGTCAGAAGACTATCATTGTCCTGTCAAAGCATCCATTTCCATTGATGTTGTCTTTCCATTATGCAATATTTGCCTGTGTTTAGTTATTGTTATTAACATTTCAGGAAGATGGGCGTCCTTCTCTTATCCCATGTCAAAGAGTTTTACTGACGATGTCAGTCTTTTTCCAGGTAGTTGACCACTTAACCAGAGAAATCCCTTTCCTTAAATTATACAGCTGGACTCGGTGTATTAGATTATATCAATTTGATTAATTTTTGGTTTTAAGTATTTTCATTGGCAGAACTTTTTGCAAACAGCATAAAGACCTTTTGAATTTGCCTCTTGCCTGATCAGGATATGCTCTTCTACCTTTGAATTCCCCATCCTTCCTATTGTTGATCAAACTCTAGTTGACCAAATGAGCCAGCCAAAATCCGAATTTCCCCAGTAATGCAGATATTAAAAAAAGGGACTAATATCTAGGGTGGGAGGTGGGAGAGAGATGAGAGGGACATCTTCCCTTATTGCCATTTACAACTTAGGTCTGAGGCTGAGTACTTGCTACTGCAGGGTAATTTAATACTGTTTTATTAACACTGATTTACATCTCAGAAAGGAGTTCTGGGATCCAGGATGACATCCATTTTCTGTGAAGTACTGTCCCATTTAAGGATATTAAATAGTAATCTGCAGCTTAATTGCAACAACATAAGCAAATAAAGACGGACCAGCTTTTGAGCATGAGATAATTCTTGGCTTTGTGATCTTTTTCATCTTGTGACCATCCTAATTAAGCTGTCTGGCACTTTGGTTGCACTTGTCCTTGCTTTTCTGGCATTCTTTACTAGCCTAAATACTTTGCAGGTTCAAGGTTGGTGAGACAGGAGGAGAAGAAAGTTTCTCTACCAGTTTGTTGCCACTGGGGTCCTTCTCTACCAGTGGAGCTTGCTATGGAAACCCTCTATAATAAAAGCCCAACATTGTGGCTTGTGACCGTAGTATCCAGTAAGGTCACAGCTCGATAAGGCATGTGTACTTGTATCTAGGCAGCTATGCTGCCAGCAAAGCAGACCATATTAAATGGTTCCAAAGCAGTAAAAGGTAAGGGAATTTTTATTTTATTTTAATTTTTACATGAATTTTTATTTTTCACTCATGATAATGCAACACTGGCGTTACAGTTATCTCAAGGTGATAACGTTTCCCAGCTACTTCACCCTGCATATCTCTGTAGCTGCCAAAATTCAAGGCTGGGTTTAAATAGCTGGATAAAATCCGTGGTCACAGGTGATTTCAAGGATATGTTTTTCAGGTAATTGAGAAGAATGGATTTGTCCATCTAACATTTTTCTCTGAATGTTCTAATAACCAATACACCTTTGTTTGCAAGGCTGACACTCAGATGCAAATGAGTACCGGAAAAAAACAGAGTTTTCCCTGCACTGAAAGCAGCAGTCACCGGAAAAGATTATAAACAATCAATTGGCTGAATTATGGTTGCAGAAAACATTTGTTGAATAGTTTCAATTAACAAACAGTCTTGTGAGAATCAAAGTCATTCAGCACCTGAGCGGTAGTTATGTTAATTCAGCTCCGTCCAAGTAGCTACCCCTGAGTCCAGAGTATTTTTCCATGCGTCTGAAACTTGATGTCTCCCCTGCCCCTAAGTGTGATGAGGTTTGTGGGTCTGAAGGAAGTTCCCAGGGCTCAAGTGAACTCCGTTACTGCAGGGAAAGAAGAAACACTTCTCCTAGAGTGAGAAGCTCTAGGATTCGTATCCATGTTGCTGCTGGAAAAGCCAGGTTTTTTTTTTTCACTTTGCAAAGGGGTGATCTGTGCTTACCAGGGCAGGGCTGCTGCTGGGAGCTGGGTTCACGTGTGTCCCCACCAGTGGACACTGCCCCGGATGGTGGTGGTGGGAGCGTGGGGCCAGAAGGTGGAAGGGTCTGTTGGGGAGAGGAGAACTTGCAACACCTTCTCCTCCCAGCATGGACCAGCATGAATTAGCTGCAAATTCTGGTATGAAAACTGTACTGTGAACCTAAACCATGATTGTAAAGGTTGGGCTATGGGGTTTTCTAGCCTGGTATTCTGTCTCTAGCAGTGAGTGAGTGCAGATGCTTAGGGAAGTGTATAGGAACACTAAACCTGCTCAGCAGTCAGCAATTTAGGGCTTACCCAGTTTAGGACTCAGCAAAAGATTAAAATATCTAGGAATATCCCATGTTTTGGACATCTGTACTGTCTTTGTGGAAGTGGAGTGATTAATTTTGTTCCATCAGAGGTCAATTCAGGCAAAGTAATAGAGTTTGTCATGTTCGGGAGTGAGAGGACTTGACTGGGTAATAAGTAACTCACTGCTGTTTAATATTTGCAATACAACATCGAGTAGGTACTTCAAGGGAAAGGGGGCTGCTATTTTGAGCTGTAGGTACACAGCTAAGTAGAGAAATCTGTCCCTGTTTCTGTTGAGATGGAGCGTTAACATTCACAGGGCGTACAACAGTGCGATCAACAACCGGTGGGTCTTGAGTCTATCGCAACAGAAGATGCAGAAAATCAGAGGATGATCATTCGAATAAGGGCCCGTCATAAAACTGGCTCCTCTAGTGAAATGGCAGAGAGGAAGATGAAGGGGAGAGACGCTTCTATCATTTGTAATAGTCACAGCCGTTCTCAGCTGCTGTAACGCCGTGCCCTATAGCTTCAAAGGCACAGAGAGAGCCCGGCGCAGAGCAGGCTTGCGGCTGTCATTCTGCAAGGTGCAATTGATACAGGGCGTTATAGGAAACGCGTGGATATGTAGTTTCTGCTCTTTTGTTCTCTTTGCCTGCACATGTGTGGGAAGCTAAATATTTTCCAGGCTTAGGGAGAAATGGCAGCATCGCAGTCAATGAGAGTTAAACCCTGGCTTTATTGAAATCAGTGCTTAAATCCAGCATGTAGGAAGTTTCTTGGTTTTTGTTGGGTATTTTTTTAAAAAAAAACAGAGCAGAAATCCATTTTGAGATTTCTTATTACTAACCTTGTGCAAATATAATTCTACTAGGTGAATTGTCTTAATATCATGTCAAAAGCAAGAGAGTATTGGGATAGTTTCCCCCGGAGCTCTGTCAGAGGTTTGCATCAGCTGAATTTTATCGTTGTCGCTGATATATTTTTCATCCAGGATGATTCTTCACCGGAGTCTGATAATTATGCTGACTGGTTTGGTGACTATTTCCATGGGGAACTAATCTAAGTGCACTGTTATTCTGCTCACTTGCAACTGCAGTACGTTTTGAAGCTGTAATGGAAATGTTGGTGCATTAAACTACTACCTCTGTGGAGGGGCTGGGAGGCGAGAAGCTGGACCAAGACATTAACTTTCTCCAGATTGTTTGGAGTTCTGGTTCAATGAGTAAATTGGAGCTTGGGATGCAGGATAGCATGTTGGAATTGACCTCATAACATTCTGCCTTGCTGAGCTGGGATGATGTTAAAGCAATGTGGAATTGAAGGAGAAAAGACAGTTTTTGCTCTGCCTGGAAGGGGAGTTGCCAAATCTTTTCCGGCTTCGGCTTCTGGAGGAAAGATACTGCCACCCCAACTGACCTTCTAATGACATTGGACATTTTGGGAGGCAGAAGAATTGTCAACAGTATTAGGAAATAACACTCCCGTGCTTGAAGCAAATAAGAGATTATTTCAATTTGAACTTTTCCTTGAAGTTTCTCCACCTACTGGGGCTAACTGCCCTTATCCCTACTTGGTGATTTTGTTCTTCAATGTTTTGAGCTCCCTTATGACTCTGTTTTTTTCACCCAGGCATCTTATTTCTAGCTGAGTATTAAGGACCACTAATTATTAGAGGCAAACAGTACCCTAAAACAATAAGAAAATCAATTGGAAGAGAACATGAAGTAATTCAGTTAAGCATAATAGCCTCAGGGTGGGCGAGGGCTAAACTGTGAGTGGACGTGCAGTGATTCATCTGCCTGCTTTTAACAGCTACCATTCAAATTGAGTTTAAATACTGTAAACAAAAGTCTTTTCGTGGTGTGCTTGGAACTGTAATACAGCTGCAAAGTTCCAGAGGAAAATGCTGCATTGCAGCTCTCCTTCTGTTTCGCAGCAAATCTCTGCTGGCATGTAACATGCAGAGGAGGAGCTTCAACACAAGCAGGCTGTTTTCGGCTTCATTATGCAGATCAGCCGTCTCTATCACCCACATTATAAAAACATCTTTAACTTCCTTTGGGGATGGAGGAGAGAGAGAGTAAGGGAAGAATGGGGCGGGGGAGAAAGAGGTCAGAGAGCTTACACACTGATTTCCCCTGGTATTACTGTTCCAGTGTCTCTCGAACTGCAGTGGGTTTGCCTTTGTACAGATCCAACAGTTTTTGACATCCACACTGTTTAATTTCCACTGTTGCTTATCACTGGGATTTAAGTGCTGGACTTTTTTTGGGAGTGAGTCTGAAAGGAGTGTTCTGTAATGCTTTAGCCGACAGGCAGCCCTTACTTTACTGAACGCTGTGATTTGTGTCTGGTTGCTGACACTGGGGAAAGTGGAGACCTTCCAAATAACCTTGAAACAGAGCTGACCTGCAGCCTCTCACATGCTTTGAAATATGGGAGAAAGAGAGGGGGGGTAAAGAAAGGAGGAGGGATTTAGAAGTCCCAGCATTCTTGTTTAGTAACTTGCCTCCCAAAGAAAACTCCAAGGTTGTCTTTATTTTCTCACAATGCTTTAAGAAAAGAAGGAAGAGCAAACGCTGCAGACAGTGCCAGACTGAGAAGAGGGCAGTCCTTGGATGGTCCCGGAGAACAGGCTTGTGTAAATGGGATGATTAAGTGCTGTGTCATGCCAGGTGAAAAATGGGATTCAGGGGAGGGTTCTGCAACCCCCTCAATGGGACATGGGGTAATGCCAGGGAGCAGAACACCAGGAACCTGCAGGCTGAGAAGTAATATGGGAACTCCCAAGGCCCCATCCTACCCAGCAGAGACTAAGCAGATTATCCCTTCCAGCAAGAGTGGATTGAAATGAAATGAAAACAGAAGAGCTACAATAAAGCTTTTTTTGCCACTGACACACTGTAGGTTAATAGGGAATATTCTGTTGCCTTCCAGAAAGCTCAGATATCCTAAATAGATACACATAGGTCCTCCTGTCTGGATTTCAGCAAAGCAGGGAGTGAGAAATGGAAACCTTGTTTTAGGAAAAAAAGGAAATAGGAATGGAAAGCTTTTTTTTTTTTAAGAAAAAGCAACAAAAACCCCAATGAACCCAAACCAGCACAAAAATACAAGAGCAGTGTTACTGCTATTTCCCAGCCATATTTTCAACCTTGTCATCCCCTCCTCCAAAATAATTTAAATAGAATTAGGAAGCCAATGTATCCTGAAAAAGGTGTTTTTCTTGGAAAAAAAAAAGGATAGTCCCCCCCTCCCCCCAACCCAAAAATCAAAACAGCAGAAACCAGTTTCTGAAGGTAGGGGAAGGAGTTTGCACACAGAGCTTTTGTTCTTGTCTGTTTTGCTACCCAGGCCTTTTTGCGAGCCCGTGTGAGTTCAACTCTTGCATTTGAAGCCTAATGCTGAATCCATTACAGGGCTCTGGTGAGCCTGCAATGAATTCTAGTCATTCCTAGGAGGATGCTCATGGCTCAGTTAACAAGGTTGAAGTTGCCTGGCCCCAGGCTACATCTCCTATTTTGGGGGGAAATAGCACAAAGGTTGATATCACTTTTTTTCCCTTTGCCTGTCTCTTAACTTTTCATCAGGGATGCATCATATTTGCCACACTATTAAAATATTTACAGAATTGTTGGGAAACAGAAGAGCCATTCAGACAAAATATTCATAATCTTCCCCCATAGATTCTGCATCCCAAACTGCTTCTAACAGTGCATTAATTAATTAAAGTACCTTTCCTATTGTTTTTTAAAGTATCTGTCATTGCTGGAGTGCATCTGCTGTTGAAATGGTAAAAAAAAAAAAAAAAGAAGAAGAAGAGTACAATTATACAATATGGGTATTGTTTTAAAATTAAAAATAGAGAAAGAAACTGCTCTTCAGCCCTCTGGAGAATCAGTCTGAGTGCTATAATTTGGAGATGCAGACTAGACAGTGCCTCTCCCCATCAAAGATATATTAAGATCTCGGGTCCTTCAACCTTTTTGCATTTAGCATGTGGAAACGCGTTTCCTGTTCTTGCTCATGGACCCCACTCCTTGTTTAGAGAAAAGGAAACTAATTGTTGAAAGAGGAGAAGAATTGCAAAAAATATACGTGTGTTGAATACTTTCATGTGGAAAATCTGGTCTGGCAAGCACACTGTGTTTGGTAATTGAATGCAGGAAGCAGCAAATATCCTTAATGGCTTACTAGTGTTCGGGAAAGCCGGGTGGAAAAAAAGGCGTGCCTCCTTCCCAGAGGTGATGAATGTCTTTTGCTCGGGTGGATTGTTCCCTGGAAATGTAAATGCAGAGCACCTGAAACTATGTGTAAGTTTGTGAGAAGCTTGTTGAATTCGTTTGACCAAAAAGAATTACAGAGATACTAAAAAAAAAAAAAAAGTTTTCCATTTCCCAAAAAAACCCTAATTTTTCCATTTTAAATTTAGCCAGGAAGCCAAATTACCAGCTATTTCTCATTGCTTTAACTGATCCCCATCTGGTAGTACCTGATCTCTGTCGGGAAAGAAGACTGAGAAGGCTGCAAATTCTCCAGTCCTCATTTTGGACCAGAGGTCACTTGTTGCTTGAGATTCCATTGTTTTCACACTAAAAAAGCCTTGGGTTCCTGAATTGTCAAAGGTAAGAACAAAGTAATTCTCATTAATTTTAATGGGAATTTTAAACATGCTAAGGTTTTAAAATAGATCCCTTTAAGACCTCTTTAACTCTTCTCTGTTGAGAAAGGGCACTTCTTGCCAAGCAAATACCTCTTCAGTATTTTTCAGATGAACAGATAAATCCAGTTCATGATGATTAGTTTCCTAATGTTTTGCAGAGACTCTCTGTAAAGGTGGAGCAGGCGGGACAGAAGGGTGGTACAACTGGGAATAACATCAGAGACTGGAATAGAACTGATCTTCAAGAAGCTCTTTGCACCTTGAAACACTATTTTCTGAAGAAGTGTGGGTCTTAAAGTGTCACAACTTAAAGCCGTGGAAGTGACAGAAGAAAAACTTAAAAGAGAAGAAACAGATATGATGACTAGACTGAATGCTTTTGGAAGCTGATACAGAAAAAAAAACCCCAAACCAAAGCCAAAATCTTCTTTCCTGGTAAGTGGATGTGATGGACAAATAATTCCAGTTTGATATACTTTTTAGAAGATCTAGAGTTGGGAAGTCTTAACTAACTGAATCTGTTATGATGAAAAAGCTCAGCTGGCTGTTCTCTGTTGCTGTGGAAAGGTTAAGAAAACTGGGGACTGTATCTTCTAGTGAATTGACAATTTGCCTTAGAAGGGCTTTTCTCATTCACCTTTGTATTTAAACATACCAAACCTGCCTTTTCCTACTTCCTACAACACTGCAGCTACTTTTATTTTTGTCAATTATCTATTTACTGCCAGTCTTTAATCAAGCAAACAGCTCTTGAACCCACAGCTTGGCTCCTTCTGGGCACATATGCTGCTTGAAAAGCATCTGGGATGAAGGGAGGAGTTTTGAATGTACTCAACTTTCACCAGGAGCCACTCACACTGAAATCAATGGTGGAATTCCCAGGTAAAGTCAGTGTTTGTGGGACCAACCCATATTAAATGCTCTTTAAAAAAATATCTGCCTTCCTGAAGCCTGATTCCACGATAACAAACCTCAAAGACAGGAGCACAGGGGAATTTTTAGGCTGGAAGCAATATACAACACTCCCCTTGCAAACTATTTCCAGAAACACACACAGCCGAAAGGTCAAGTGGTTCAGAAGTCCACCGGTTATACACCCTTGAGAAAGAAAATGAATTTAACTTAGTAGAAACATGCCCATGGAGTGAGAATAAGCAAAAAGGAAAGAAATGCCAACCTATCACACTTCTGTTGCAGAACGGTGATCGCAACGGTGGCGTGTCAGCGTGGCACAACCGCACGATGAGACTGACCAGTCTGCAAAGCTGATAGTGCAAAACCCCTAAATACATAACCCAGTGGCAAGATACTTAAAACACATTTAAAAGTAACGCTTGGATAAAGTAGATAAGTCATGTTTAAAAAGAGATTACTTTTTTGCATCATATGTCTGCAAAGTCTTGTGGTCTTTGAAAGTAATTTCTCACTCAGATAAATTTATTAGGGATAGAGCTTTTCTTCAGTATTAAGTAAATAAAAATAAATGTCTCAAATGTTGGCTAAGGGACTGAGAATAATATACTTGTGTTTTCATTAGTGTAGCTAGCTCTGTGCTGGTCACTGTGGAATATTAAATATTGGAAATCAATAGAGTAGCTTTATATGTATAGGATGTTTTAAGAGTAATTACTAGTACCTAACTCCTCTTCATATCTACATTCACTTCAGCAAATAATGCTGGTTTTAATGTTGATAAATGTGTAGTATGAACTGGCTGGCTTAATTAAAACTGTTGGGATGGAAAAGCTTAATGCTCTATGATGTTTTATTCAGACCCATAGCAGGTTCCATGAAAGTTTGTGCCCAGTCATTGTACAGCCCTGAAACATATGCCACCACTCAGGGCACAGCAAAGAATATGTCAATGTTTCAGGGACCCATACAACTCCTCGTGAGGCCAAAACCTCCTGCAGTCATAGAGGAAAGCAGGGGCTGCAGGTATCAGGCCAGGGCAGAGACTCCTGTCCCCCAAGTATCTGGGGAGGCAGACAGGTCACCCCTCAGCCTGCCACTGTCTTTCAGGAAGACTGCCCGGTCCTTCCCTGAGTCAACATTTGCCCTAGGTCATTTACAAAGGATGTTATGTTGTAGAATTTCTGCCTCTGTGGATGTTGTAAGTTGGAGAATAAAAAAATTCAATTTCTTCTGCCCTGCTGAGGAGCTTTGGGCCAGTCCTGATTTGCCCTTGTTGTCCTCATGTCTGTTCCCTGCTGTCACAGCATGAGGGTGCTTCACAAAGAACTAATAAATTTTCCCGTCCAGGAAGATATTTTAGGGAGCTGGGGCACTTCAGGTTGTCCTGAAATGGAGAACAGTGGAATTTCACTGGTTTCAAACTTAGACACCCTCAAGTAGATGCAGAGTCACTGCTACAAGTCCTCGCCCTGACAAAGAACTCAGGAAAACTGTGACAGAGCCAGGAACCAAACCTTGAGCTCCCTAAATATATCAAGACATAGGCACAACCACACCACTAAAGTAGCTACTGTCAAAAATTGTATGGCTGATATTCTTGCTGGAATTTTTGTTGGGTGTGACAGTTTTGGTTGGGGAAAAATAATGTTATGTAGCTGATTTTACTGTTGTATTTCCAAAATGAGATATTTCAATGTTTCCCTGAAAAGTCTCTCCAATTTTTCATTTGAAAACGTGTTTCAGTGTAGTGTTTACAAAACTGTGTAGCTCAAACTCAGTGAGCTATTTCCCTTATGCATTAAATGAAGTATATTGAACTTAATAATGGTCAGCATTTTGGATGCCTTATACTGGGGAAAAAATAATCAAGGAAAGCGCAACCAACTGTTTTCTTTCTTTTCTGTTGATAAAGCAATGTTTTATAATGGCAGATTATACTTTAAAAATATTCCTTAGTTAGGGCATTTCAGACTAACGTAAACCTTTATTAAATTACACAGTTTGATCCTTTTCTTTGGCATTAGATTAGACACAGTTCTGTAAGTTTCGGTATGAAGTACTTTTGTAGTTAATATGCATAGTCTTTCAGTGTGCCAGAATGTAAAGTACAATCAAATGGACTTCTACCAGGTTCCCTCAAGCTACTGTTTTAGAAGCTATAGGGTCCCTGACTCTAAAGAAGAAAAAAACCCAAACCAAACCAACCAACAAAACCCCACCAAAACCACTACAAAAAAGACCAGAAACTAGTAGCCATAGGTACGCTGTAGGAAAATAGTTCATGTAAATGAGATTTAAAAAAATGTATTTAGAATAGTTCCCTGAAACAAACAATAATAGAAGAAACAGGAAGTATATGGAATTTGGGAAGAGGGGAGTGCCAGCAAAATGAGGTATCACAGACCTAGATGGTGTCCAAAGAGTTTTGTGCTGAAAGCCTACAGAGAATGCCTATTTTGATTTTGTTCTGAGTAGGCTCCAAACCAAGCAATGATCCAGTCTGTTGGATTTAACTCGCCTTTTGGCATTATCTATTTCACAGGGACTTGAGGTGTGGTACTATTTCTGGAAATGGGTCCTCAACATCCAATTTGCCAAAGCTAAGGTGCTGATTTCCTTCCACAGGATGGCAACACCAGAGACAAATGGCATTCACAAAAATTTCTACCACAATTTTCATCCCTATTTTTAAAGCACTTTGGAATTAAGCAACGAACTTCACAGTCAACCACAATCACCTCTCTCCTTATCCTGGTCTCCCTGCACAGAATCAGAGAATCAGAGAATGGTGTTGGAAGGGATCTCTGGAGATCAACCTAGTCCAAACCCCCTGCCAAAGCAGATCCACCTAGATTGCACAGGAAGATGTCCAGATGGCTTTGGAATGTCTCCAGAGAAGGAGACTCTACTACCTCTCTGGGCAACCTGTTCCAGAGCTCTGCCACCCTCAAAGTGAAGCAGTTCCTCCTTGGGTTTAGATGGACAATCCGATGTACAAGTTGGTGCCCATTTCTTCTTGACCTGTCACCGGGCACAAATGCAAAAAGACTGGCCTCTTCCTCTCTCTACACAACCCTTTAAGTATTTATAGGTGTTNGAGGTACAAGTTAAAAAAAATGACCCAGGTCCCTCAGCCTTTCCTCAGCAGAGAGATGTTCTAGGCTCCTAATAATCTTCTACAATGGGACACATGTTAAAATGTTGGCTTATTGTTTCACTCTCATTCAAACTTTACCAGAGGATCACTTCTTTGCTTTCTACTTAGGAAAACAAGAAGCTCTGCCTTATAGGCAGCTTTTGTCCCAGGCTGCTAGGATTTGAAAGGCATCAGCATTTGTGAAAGCTTCTTCATTGCTACCTCTCTGCTAAGAAAATGGTCTCTGAGAGCATTTATTTTGTTTCAGCTCTACCTGGAGGCTCTGAAGTGTTAAAATGGTTTTCAGATGGTTAAAATGGTTGCACGTAGGTACACACAACATACACAGTTAAAATAAATAGTCACAGCTGGACATAAAATAGCCAGTGAATCAGCCCCTACAGAACCTTTTGGGCAACTGCTTTGTCCTGGATCTCTGCAGAGGTGGTGTCCAGCTTGAATCTCATGTACTATTTTTTAAGAAATTAAGAAAAAAAGTTAACTGCTTTGCCAGAGATTTTCATGGAAGAAGACGAAGCATCAGGATGTGCTCGACCACAAAGCAAGGTCTCCCACATCTCCTTCCTTCCTGAACAATCACTGCAGTCTTTAAACAAAAGATTACAGTAAAATGCGGTATTTTCTGGCGCTATTCCCCACAGCCACAAGAGGGGGTTTGAAGAACGTGATCTGCTTGGCACTTTCAGCCTGAGCTTTTCCTTCAGCGCATGATATGTTAGTTGTATCATGAAACCAGTCATTTCCTGAAATGACTGAAATTTTCAGTCATTTTGCAAAATGACTCCTTCACTCACTCATTTGGTAAAATGACTAAAAGTTTCACACGTTCTACGAAATGACTGACGTGCTGGATATTCTACTAGACTGTTTGACTGTTTGTTTCACCCAGTAACAGGCATATTGTGAAAAGGGGGGTTATTGGATAAGGATCTGCTGCTTGTTCTGCAGTGACTGCTGCGGATGGATCTGGATTTTGAAAGTAGCTTCAAAAAAGAACTTTATAAAGAGTAGGAGAAGCGTCCAAAATGCATGGGAAGAATAGTGTGCAACTATTGCTGAGATCAAAAAAACATGCCAAGATCCCAAATCAAAGTCAAGACTTGAATACTTCCTGCTTGCAGAGTAAGTTTTAAAGAGCACTCTATCAGGTTTATTTATTTATTATTTTTCTTTCTGCTCTCATCATCATTTTTCTCTGGTTATGGAATTGCCAGTTCTTTAATATTTCTTCCATTGCTCATAGATGTGGTAACAACGAGAAGCTCATCAAGAAACATTGGACTAAAGAAGTGCCTCCCATGTGCTGTGTGAGCATTGAAGACAGGTATGATATTATCAGAAAAGCACATGTTGCCACATGCTCATGCTCATGTTATAAAGCATTTATCACCTAAATATGCAAACATCACAAGATAGGATGTTGAATTCTTCAAATCTTTCTATTTTGGGTGTCAGAAGAAGAGAAAGAGACCCTTGCCTAATGGTGTTGGTGTAAAACTGACTGTAAACAATGAATATCCATCCTGAGATCAAACTGACCTGATTGACATGTAAGCTTGCTATCAAAGCAATGTCCAGGGGATAATGGTCTATCAAGACCCCCTCTCTGAACCCTTACCTCAGAGGGAGCATCAGGAGTGGCTTTTCAGCATTTTGATGTTTTTCTCTTACTTGGTAGCTCTCTTGTGTTGCAGAGTGACAAAGGAACTGAAATTGCTGCTGAAGTCATCCAAGAACTGAAGCTTCTGTGGCTTCTGCTTAGCTTGATGCATGGAAAAACGACATATCTGCAAAGCCAGGGCTCTCCCAAAGGGGATATTAAGCAAATACTCTTAGCATGGATGGCAGGAAATAATTCATAGGACTGGACTGTGGGGACTGGCTTTGTCCAGTTCTCCAAAGCACCACCTGTAAATCTGGAGTACAATGCTCACTGTATGCAGCTCGGTTCGGTACCAGTCCCAAATGTGGGCTTAGCTCAACCTCTCTGCCACCAGGGATCATCAGCCACTGACTGATCTGCAGTCAGCACAATCTGCTTTCAGTGTTCTTCATAATGATTCTACTGCATCAACATATCCAGGAGACACACCACCCACCATGTCGGAGACACACCACCCACCATGTCTGATACGGTGGGGCAGCCGGACTGGAGCTACTGCTAGACTAAAGGTTAGATCTGTTCCTGTATCTCCAGATCTCTCAGAAAGTGTTCATCCAGACCCACCAAATTCTTCACCCACTGATACTCTGAGCTCACCAGTCCTTCACTTCTAGGCCTGCCCCACGTGCTGCAAAATCCTGCCCTACGTGCTGCCCTTCAGGTGGGTGAAAACACTGAAAAGCCAAACAGATATGATACTGATGTGGCAGTCAACTGAGTTATGAAGATAATTTTGGCTCTGGCAGGTGGTGTCTATGACTGGATGACTTCAGAAGTAATTGTAGACATCTGTATGGCTTTAGAAGTAAAGAAATTATAAAAATAATCTCATGCATTGTCTTTTTAAGGTAAGTAACAAGGTATCAGGCATTTTGCATGGTGCCTCCTCACTGACTTCATTAAAGGGATGAAACTTTCTCTTATTTCATGGAACGACTGCCTGAAACAGCCATTTTGTGAAATGGATGAAAATTTTAATCGTTTCCCAAAATGACTGGTTTCAAAACATTACGGTAACATATACAACTCTGGAGTCACCTAGTATGTTTTTCAGTGAGATACACTTCCCAAGAAGGCACCTGGAACAGAAATATTACCCATAGCTTCATTTTGTGCCATGCTGAGAGAGAAGAAGAGGAAAGGAAAAGAGGCATGTGTTTTAAACCCATTAAGACAATTTGTGCTGTACCAAGTGAAAATTGTTCTCTAATGACACCATATAGCATATCCTAAATTGGATTATAACATACAACCTCCTTTGCAGTATATAGTTAACTATAAGTTGCCTTTCTGGAAGGCTCAGTGTGATTTCGCTGCAGTGACATAGTTTAGAATAAAATAAATCATCCAAGTTGGGGAGAGTGTTTTCATGCAGCCCCATGTATTCTGAAAGAACAGCTTTGATGCATGTTTCTGCTGTGCACTCCATCAGAGGAGCATAAATAACAGTCCCTTCACCTCTCTCTTCTCCCCCCACCCTCTCACCTTGTTGTTTTCTTGAAGTGTCTCATGGGTCAGATGTGAATCTCGTAGCTGCAGCCTACCCAACCTTTTCATTAACATCCCCGTTCCATGCCATTTACCTTCCTTCTGCACGTTTTGTTTAGTTCTTTCGCTTTTCTATGCAGTAACAATTCTGTAATTAAGAACACTGGCAGCTCCTAGCCCCACTTTTTTTCTGGTTTTCTTGCTCCTTTTTAGAAAACTTAATTGCTGCCTTTTTAACTTCCAGGTTAGAGCAGCAGGGCACAGGAGTGCAGTTCATCAAAGCCATTGTATTGATGCTGATGCATAAGTTGCCTGGCATGGGATACCACAGAGTAACAAAGGTTCATTATTTCATTTGTATTTGACACATGACCTTGAAAACTGTAAATGTTGTATCTATGGCAATTTGAGAGTTTGCCCTCTCATTTAATATGCACAGTCTCCTTTCTCCTCCTCTTTTTCTTTCTCTTTTTCTTCTAAACTTTTATTCCCGAGGAAAAAAAAAAAAAAAGCAGATACAAGTTATCTGAATTTAATTACAAGTGAAAGATGGTACCCCAAAATTTTGTGTTATGCAAATCATAGAATCAGAGATGGTTAGAGCTGGAAGGGACCTTAAAGATTATGGAGTTCTAACACCCCTGCCATGGGCAGGGACACCTCCCACTAGAGTAGGTTGCTCAAAGCCCCACCCAGCCTGGCCTTGAGCCCCTCAAGGGATGGGGCATCGTCACATACTTCAAGAGAAGAGGTCTCAGGGAAAAGCACTCAAGTTTTGTTTGGAAAAAACCACAACCAAACTACCACATTGAATTAGAATTTTCAATAATGCTTAAGGTTGTTGAACACCTTAATTCTTGGGTCTCCACCTGGAGATCTTCTCAAAGGGCTTGATCCAGAGCTATTGTGGATTTCCTTCACTCTCTACACAGATCCCTTGCAGATGTCTGCCTGGGAAGCAATGAAGTTGTGGGACACAAAATAATTTGTCACTTCTGCATTGCATTTTTTGGCCTTAGGCAAATGCTTCAAAAACAACTCTGTTTTAGTCTCCATCAATATTTGGTGAGTGGATCTGTATTCAGAAGGAGCTGAGTGGGAAGCGAACATGGTATGTGGCTTTGCATGGGTGTTTGAATTGAAATGTTTGGTGGCCTTTTGAAACTCTTTAGGAGCCATTCTATGAGAAAGCAGTTATAGTGATAACAGCTACTAGGCAATAAGAGCAATAAACAGATTGTGAGCCACCCATTGGCTGCAGGATGCTTCCATGAACCATTTGCAGATTAATGTTTATTGACAAGTAAATCTGCAAAGCTTTGAGTCTTTCAGTGAGTTATTTTCAAACAAAAGAAGCAGCTAAATATGTCCAACTATTTGGAAGAAATGTAACACTGTTAGTTGCTTAGTTGAGCATAAATTTCAAGTATGAGAGTGTGTGACTGGTTTACACTGCTTTCATTCTGGATTTGCTGCCTCTGCTGAGGATCTGTCAGGAAAGCATAGTGTTTTTGCTAAGTGTATCTGAAAGATAGGTAAGTCAGCTTATTCAAAAAACTGTGGGAAGGAGCGCTGTAGTTGAAAAATGAGTTTGTGTATTCAACATGATGAGTCATAAAATACCTTTAAATGTCATAAAATACAAAATATTTTCAGGAAAGCATACAGCGCGTGAACCCAGAGTTGTTTCCTTTTCCAGCCAGAAGACTGAGCAACGAGAGATAGGAAAGATAAAGAATAGTTGACAGCTTTGTTTTGACGGAGGTTTATCTGTGTTGTGAAGTGGGCACGGGAGGGAAAAGCAGCAGCACCTTGTTCCCCTCTCCTTAGAGTACGTGAACTCTGGCATGAAGGAGATGCAGCCCTGGCTGTGTACCATACTGATTTCCTGTCACCACACTCCCCTGTCACCTGCGAATCTTCTTTTCACCAGGCTGAATAGGACCCCATGTCACACCAGTTAATGCATGTGTTCCCAGGCTTTTCTCTTTTTTTACAGATATTTAGCACCTTAACACCTTCACTGTTGCTTCTGCATTATCTCCATCCTTGGAAAATACTTGGATTCATTTCTACAGACAGCCATAAAAGGCTTGATGAAGAGAAGATGCCGAATTAGGGATAAATCTGAAAGGATGGTAGCCAAGAGTAAAGTAATTATTGTTGCCCCAGTCCAAGCAATCTAGACATCTTACGTATGACCTTGTCGTAAGCAACTAAATGGAACAGGGCTGAGGAAGTGTGTGTGTGACGGATTGATTTAATCCTGCTGAACTCTTTAATTTTTGAATGGAGACTGAGAGGTTAGCGAGCAATCCTTTAATTTCATTAGCCGGGCACTTTGAACACTGGATAAAGCCAGTTTATTTACTGGCTCTACTTACATCTAAACCATTTTTTGTCTTCAGGTACCTGGATGTTTTCCTCTGAGAGCAATATGTTTTTTCATTACAACCTGTTATTTCATGCTGGTCATTGCTTCTCTGCCTGCAGTGCAATCTACATGTACAGCCCATAGGCTGGTTTCATCTGAAGCTTGGCCTTGTGACATTTTCCCCGGGTGCTGAGGGAATTTGCAAACTAAGGTTGTTTATAGCTGAAAGGATAGTTAATGCCTTTTGTTACTGCGTTTTTGTTGTTTTGTGGTTGTTTTTTTTTGCAAATGCAAAATATTTGCAATACCATGGAATTAAATGTGTATGGCTTGCACTTATTATTTATAACACAGGAATAACCAGAAGTAATAGGTTTCATTTTGTTGTTGTTGTTACTGTAGAAACATCTACATAAGCATGGGAAATATCCTGAAGACATTATTAATACACCATCAGAAAGTTGTGTTTTGTTCTTTGGGAAATTCTGTTTCATCACTAAAGAAAAAGATTTTGGTCAGCAGACCTTTCATTTGTGTAATAAGAGCTAACATCTCGTGGAGAAAATAGGATTTTTTCACACACAAAACCAGTCAGACCTTAATAATTTGACAGATCCCATAAAATTTTTCTTCAGTGGTTTCCAGGTTTGTGAGGATTCTTTGCAAAGTGTGATCTCCTTATAAAATGATATACATGTCTTTTTGTCTCCTCTCTCTCTTTTCCTTTTTTTTTTTTTTTCCCTCTTTTGTTAGGGATTCCTTAATTTTCCATTTTAGATTGCTTTTATTTCACTCTGTATCTACCTCCTACAAGCATTATTACAGCAACTGGCTCTATGTCAGATCTAAGCCCGTTCTCCTTGCTTTGGTTACCCCTGTCTTGTTAGGTGTCTTCCCTCACACAAGTACTTTCCTCCCAACTCCTTTTCAAAGCCCTTCCCCTTTCGTAGGCTGGGTTCTCAGCTGGGTCTGTCTACAGATTCATCTAATACAACCTTATTGCCGCATCATAAATGTTTCTTCTGCAGAATATCTTCAGGCTACATCCTTTCTTGTCCATCTCAAAATCGGCACAGATTGTACCCTCATCCAGGCCCTTACGTAGTAACCAAGTATTACAAAATCTTTTGACTGCATTCCTGGCGGCTGCCAGCTTGGCCCTCCCTTGTCCTTTTAGAGTTCTGCTGCAAAGGTAAGTTTCCTGTCACATCAATTTGCCCTTCCGACCCCTCTCTCTCCATCCTCCATGGATGATCTAATTTTTACATCAAGTATTAGAGTTTTCTTTCACTTTCACCCTCTCTCATGCACTACCAGCATGGCTTAGGAAGAGCAAGGCCTTAAACAACCATGAAACCATATCTGGGTGACACCTATGGCTTTGGTCTTGGGGTCCTTTTTAGAGTTTTTTGCATGATTTCATGATACTGAGATGTAAAATTCACCCCTCATCTTTCCATCATCCATCCATCCATCCATCCATCCATCCATCCATCCATCCATCCATCCATCCATCCATCATCTCTACAGCTTACTTTCTTTCATCATTTTGGTTTTTGCCATGCTGTGGCATTTTGCTTCTCTGTGATTTGTAGTCCTAGATACTGCTGTAAAACAAGCAACACTGAGCACTAAGGAGCTGCCCCCTTTCTGGTTGCCTATTAAGGATAGACCTGGGTGGATGGGGCTTTGAGTAACCTGGTCTAACGGGAGGTGTCCCTACCCATGTCAGGAGGGTTGGAACTGGATGATTTTTAGTATCCCTTCCAACTCAAACCATTCTATGATTCTATGACTATCACTCTTGACATGATACCCTTCAGCTCACCTGGCTCTGCTTGACCAGCTATTGGTGCCTCTATATTTGACATTCGCCCCATTGAAGATCATTTTCTCTCTTCACACATAAAGGTACCACCCTGGGTAACTTGTGCAGACTTCAAAGGAGAGCAAAGAATATACCTCAAGACACTTTTTCAATAGAAGGAATCCCCAATTTATACCTTTGCAGATAAATGGTTTATTTTCTGAAATTTCAGTTAAAATTGGAGGCCCCACTTTTTCTGTAACATTGTGCTTTGTTGTGGTTAAACATCTAAAGTACAGTGAGCTGGCAAGCTGATTTCCATGAGGCATATGGAGACAGCACATTCTTACCCAACAACAACCCTGAGCTGAAATGTGCTGTAAAAAAAGAGCCTGGGGGCAACCTCCCTGCCCAAGGACCCTTCAGTTGCAGAGGGAACACTTTAGTTCCTTTTTCTGGAAGCATTTTTGTTGCTCTGTCAGGGAGCAGAGTGGAGCAGGCATTACATGAAGATGAGGTTATTGATTGTGTCTGTCTGGAGTTGGGGAATGAAACCCTGAAACTCCCCCATACGGCTGGTGGGAAATGGCACGTAGGTGCTGGAGGGCTCCATAGGGAGCACAGCCCTCTTACGCTGCCTCCATGGCATGAGGCAATGACTGTACACATTTTTATATGCTGTTTTTCGGGGCTTTGGATTCTGATTTATTGTCTTTACATGCGAGACAAAGTAAAGAACAATAGAGAAAAGCTAAGGAGGCAGGAAGGGGTGTTGTCTGCTAAGAGGGTTTTCATAAAAGCTACCCCCATTCTTGTTTATGGACTGAAATAATCCTGGCAGACATTGCGTTATGGATGGGTTTTGGCTCAGGTCATAGAGCATGTGCAATACCCCAGGGCCTGAATCTGCCTGTCTGCTCCTCACTACTGAGGTTCATAATCTTGCTCCAGAGGCGTAGCTGATATTAAAACAGGCATGATTGTTAAAAACAAGCACCTCCTCACCCTATTCTTCTCCCTTCCCAAACCCTCAAAAGTGCTGGACCAGTACAGCAAATGGGTTGGAAACCTCTGGAAGTAATGGGGGCAGTGATGGCTAGCTTGGGACAGAAATCAGACATGTCCTACGGCAGATTTGTCACAAAGGAGGAAGTTTCTAGGCTGATGAGCTTCCAGCTTCACAGCCTCTCCCCACTTCAGCTGTTTGTTCCTCACTCTGGGTCCCAGAAAGGGGACTGTGAACCATTAGCTGCCTCCTAGAGCTTTGAACTCCAAGGGGCAGTTCCCTCCTGCAGAAGCTCTGTGCAAAAAACTACTCGGTTCTTGAGAATCTCCTTGCTATAAATTACATTACACCCACAGAGTAATCTAAATTATTTTAGAGATGCCCAATGCACTTCTGGATTTTAAAGCCATGGCAGCAGTTTGAGAGATGAGTAATTTCCTTTCTTCTTGGAGTACACATTCAGCTCTGTACTGTTTAACATGTATCTATGTTCCTAAAATGACCAGGTCCAGCCTGACTTCTGAGATCAGATTAGTTTAATTCTCATATTATTTACATGCAAGTTGTATATTTAGGATAAACTGCAGAGCTCTCCACAGTGGGGTACTCCAGCACTGTCCACACCTCAGTGACCATTTTAGTTCTCTTTTATGCAATCTGGAGGGATAACACTGGGTGCATTACTGCATAAACCACCTGTTGATATATACCCGGAGCTTGGACCTTCCCCAGGTCAGTGTAAATACCGTGAACATCATCTGACTGCACTCTGACAGGGGCTGGAATAGGCTCCAAACTACGGGGGTCATAAAAGTCAACACCCAAACCCTCTGAGATACCAGCTCTGAGCTCAGACTGTGGGTGCATCCTTAGAGCGCGAGAAAAGAATTAGGCTCATTTAACTATCACAATCCTGCTTTGTGGAAAAAACTCACAATGTATCTGTTTCATTACATGAGTTGAATTTGTAATTTGTAATCCTACACTTCCTTCAGCTTTTCTTGAATTGCAGGGGCAGTGCTATAATGCAGTGATTTCCAATGACAGATCTAATAAATGTACAGCTTGTTGTATTCATATCTATTTATTTCTTTATTTAGGCAGTTTAGACTAACTTAAATTAATGTTTACTTCTTTTCTCCTCTCTTGACAGGTAGGAGGATGACAAGAGCTTGTGTTCAGGCTATTTATACTAGGAGACTTTCATATCTGTCATGTTTTTCTTCTCCCTCTCATGGCAAGGCAGGTAACATGAAAAAATGTCAGTGATCCATTATTTGTTTTTTTAATAGTAAACCCAGTCCAGTGGTTGTAGATGGAAATTTTACATGAATAACTGTCTGGTCAAGCAGTAATTTGTCACTGAACTGATATTATATAAATCTCTCTTCGATGCTGTGGTCAGTTTTAGATTTGGGGAGCTCTTGGGCACACGTTCACGATGATGCAGCACACTGTTTCTCATCATTTATACATACAGTTACAATCTTTAATGTTATTTTAATATTAGCATTTTTGTTCTTTCTTTCCCTTACCACCATGTTTATAGAAATGATTTATGATGGCAGTATTTAAGGTGTATTCTCCTGGTTTCTGTTGGACTTGCAGAAAAAAAAAACAAACAGCAGTTTTATGGCGAATCTTCAGACTCTTGCCTGAGGAAACTCTGTGTAAGCAGAATCCTTTGTCTTTGCTCCTTGTCACCTTCCAGTCTGTGAAAAAGCGGGAAGGTGCACTTTGAAAGCCAGTGCAGCTATCTGGGATACCTAAACTTGCTAAAATGTTTAGTTCAACTTGAGGAAGTATCCTGAACTGTGATATAAAATAGAAAAGCTCAGGCCAGAGCCTTGGCAGAGGATGTCTCTGCTTCTCCTGGCTGTTCCTTATGCTGGAGCCGTTTTGGGTGAAGCTGGCTGTGACGGTTCTCCATTGAGGCAAAACGTCAGGTGGAGCCCCCACACCCTCCTCCCTTCTGGATTTGATAACAGTTTCTTTTTTTCTGCTTTTGTTTGTCTGTTTAGGTGATAATCATAGGAAAGCATGTGATAGCCTATGACACCACAGCTGTTTGCAATTCCACTTTTTGTATTTATGCAAGTCCCCTGAGACTCTGGTAAGGGAGTATTTTGCAGCCGGAAAGAATTTCCCCATGTGCATTTGCTTTGCAAACCATTTCCTAGTTTTGTGTATCGTTTCACAAGTTCTTTATTCTGGGGGGGGGGAATACTCTGGGATGGGGGGAAGAGTGGGGAGATTACATTTTTGGGGGCAATTTATAATTTTTTCTTTTATTAATATTCCATGAAAAAGACAGAAGTCTTCACATGCTTGGAGTAAAGCCAAAAGTCTCCATTTCTGTTTTAACATAAGTGACATGCCCTTTCATTAGCACCTATGGTGTCTGAGGCACTGGTCTTCAGCTGCTTTATCTCACTGCTAAGAGACATTTACATATCACAAGCTTGAATCAAATATAATTTCCAAGGTTGATTTTGTTTAATAGGAGTTGTTGAGGAGAAAAACATGGTGGGAGAGAAAAAAAATATGTGGGAGAAAGTGTTATAAGTGAAATGCAAATTCTGGGTAACTTTGGAAGAGAAATGCTGACCTGCTTGTGTCCAGGATATCAGTTGCTCCTTTTTCCTTTCCTTTCCTTTCCTTTCCTTTCCTTTCCTTTCCTTTCCTTTCCTTTCCTTTCCTTTCCTTTCCTTTCCTTTCCTTTCCCTTTCCCTTTCCCTTTCCCTTTCCCTTTCCCTTTCCCTTTCCTTTTTAACACTGTAGGAAATAAGGGCCTTGGTCAGTTACCGTGTATGAACACATAAGCTGAGTACCTGCCACAGGTCTATAGCTCTTCTCTGGCACTGTGGGCTCTACTGCTGAAGAGCAGAGACAGAGAACATTAGGAGTTATCTACCCTTGGATGAAGAAAATAACTCGATTTGCTTGTTAAGAATGAAATTAGGATGACAGTTCTGGAGCTGAAAGCTGTCTTCCAAGGGGAAGGTGAATTAACATATTGAAGGACTTTTGTAGGAGGAGAATCAGTTAAATCCATTACTTAAAAAATCTGATAACTAGACTGGGAAGTCACTACTTGATGGAGTTTTCTGTCCAAATTCTAAGACCTTATGCTTCCTAAAACATTGATTATTTTTTTCCATTTAATTCAAGCTTAAAAATAGGATAGGATTTTTTTAGACATTCGTGTAGTATAATTAATTTTCTGACCAGGCCTCTGCTATGAATTGAGTGAGTTTATATTTATTTTTTGCTCTGGGGAGGAAATGGTTTTGAATAGAAAACCATATGTCAACTGGGCTCATATGCAATAATAAATGCAAGGCAAGATTTGCGGGAGAAGTAGGATCTTTTATTAGAGCCAGGCATATAGTTTGAAAACCAGAAAACACTTCAGACCCATATGCCCTTTTTCCAGGTCTGAAATAGAAGTAGTTATCTTCAAAGCTAAATACAGGTGAACGCCAGTTATTCTAATTAGATTGCTAATCTGTTGAACTATCTGAAGAAATTTCATGTGAGATTTCTGTTCATTATTTCTCATTAAACAGCCAAATCTCCAATAGAAGGAAATGTAAAGTACGATGAATTTTTGTATTACTGTTAGGAAAGATATAGCTGACTAATTGCACCTGTTTGTTTCTGTACTTTGATTAAGATTTGGAGACCCTGACAATCTGAATTCCTTCTGGAGACCAGACAAGCACACCACAAATATTGAACACATAAGCATACGTTAGTGTAAATGAACTATCAGGCTATAAATGTTTGAATGGAATTGTCCAAGCGATACCAAGTAAAGCAATAGCTGGGCATTACCTTCCAACAGCTGGGCATTACCTTCCAACAGCTGGGCATTACCTTCCAACAGCTAAGGGGCAAAAAAAACCCCAACATAGTGCTGAGGGCTCTAAGGCTATCAGAAATTTCAGATTTCAAATTTCAGATTCTCCCTAGCAGACATTGAAAATCTTGAGGCTTGCATGGTTTGTGAAAGACAGGCTGTGGACAAAGCTGTCATGAAGACTTGTGACACGATGGAAGAACCCGCTGGTCTCTACTAAGTCATTGTTTTATGTGTTGAATCTCATGCAATCTTGAATGTTTGTCTTCTCTCAGCACTTGTGTGAGGTCAGTATTGCCTCCATTTCACTGACAAAGAAATAAGGAACAAGATGATTCTCTTCCCTGAGGCAAGACATTCCACTTTGGGATGTCTGAAAATGTAGAAATAGCCAGATATCTGTCCTTATCCTTTCTTATTTCCTTATTTCAATTTGCATCTTCTTAGGCAAGTATTGGGACAACCAGGAAAAGAATGACCAAGGAATGTTGCACTACACTTTCCATCGTTGTCACTCCTGTGGGATTTTCTTCAGCCCTGATGGTCAATAGCTTTGCTGTGCCTTCTGAAACCCATTCTGGGTTTTACCTGGATGCTGGAGCATGTTACCACCCCGCAGTAAGTGTTCTCTCTATTTTTTATGCAAGGTCTGCAGGCTCTGATCAGCACTTAAGAAAGGGAGCACAGCTACCTGAAGAAATTATTTGAGTGTCCCAAAGGTTTATTTTTAATGTGGCTAGCTTAATAGGCCATTATTATGGTTATGAAATAGCAAAAATTTGTAAATTCAAAATGTGCAGATTAATTAAATTTCTTCTTAAAGACTTCTGAGTTAAAGGAAATACACTGTTACTTTAATATCACTGTTCATATATTCTGTACTTGAAAACTTCCCCTTTAAGACAGACATAATTCAACACTTTTATAACATGAAGTTTAGGAGGCAAAAAGCAGATGGCTTCTTAAAGCATCGTAGAATTGTCTAGGTTGAAAGGGACCTTTAGGATCATGTCCAGCCATCAACCTAACACTGACAAAAAACAGCACTAAACCATATCTCTAATCACTATGTCTACCTATCTGTTAAAAACCCCCAGGGATGGTGACTCAACCACTTCCCTGGGCAGCACATTCTCACGTTTGGAATGCACTGCCCATTTCTTGCAGTGTAAAAATTTTTCATTATGTCCAATCTGAACCTCCCCTGATGCAACCTGATGATGTTTTCTCTTGCCCTATCACCTGTGACTTGAGAGAAGAGACAGGCCCCCGCCTCTCCACACCCCTCTTTCAGGGAGTTGTAGAGAGTGTTAAGATCTCCCCTCAGCCTTCTTTTCTCCAGGCTGAACAACCCCAGCTCCCTCAGCCTCTCCTCATAAGACTTATTCTCCAAACCCCTCCCCAGCTTTGTTGCTCTTCTCTGAACATACTCCAGCACCTCAATGCCTTTTTAGGAGTGAAGGGACCAAAACTGGACACAGTAATTATTATCAGAGGTTTACAAATAACTGGAGGTATCTAAAATTCTGTATCATTGGGTTTCAGAAAAAAAATAATCCAACAAAACTGAGCTCCATCATGTTTTCCGTCTAGATCTGTGACCCCAGTACTCTGTCCCTTAGCTTTAATGGGCATATCTTAGAAGCAGCAATTTTGCATTGGACATTTTGTTATCATCCAGTGAGTGTTCTTGGCTGCAATATGCCTGCCCTCTTTGTTTTACAATTGTGTATCCTCACAATCCACAAAGCAAATAGACATCTGAAGGTGTCTTTAGGACAACTCCATTTATCTGAAGAGAAAGATTGACAAGAAATATGTTTGTGTATGGGACAGGAAGCAGACTTACTCTTACCTCTCTCTGGCAGCATAACCTAAGCTCTTTTAACTGGAGATAACCATAAAGTGTGAATAAACTCCTACACTTAATTTGTTATTTTGTATATACCCTCTTAGAGGATATTTGCCAAATTCCTGATCAGATCAATACCTATTATAATTCTGCAAAGCACGTCTCTATAATTAGTAAAAATAAAATTCAAACAATGTGCTAAATAGTGGACAAGCATCTGTAAATATTATTTTAAAGATGGAAAAATAAAACCAATATTGTAATTGGGATTAGCACTTCGAACAATGGAGTCACAGAAGAAAATTGGTAGCCTTTGATAAAATTGCAGAGCTTTATTGTAGTTTCATTGGACCAATGATTTTACAGCAGGCTCTGTACATCACGGCAAGAAAAAAATACTCTGTAAGGAACTTGTTTTGATTTGAGACATTTTCAGAAGGCTATTTTAATTTAATTAATGAAAAATCATAGGTTAATTGCCTTCTGCTTTAATGTGAGGGTATTATGCATGCAGGCATATTTTATTTATATCTAGACTGTTTGATGTACACAATCAATTCAAAAAGGGATAATGAAGAAGTGTTCCGCCCTGTGTAGAATAGTAATTAGGGACTCTAGTGCAGGTTTTTTTATTAATTGTGCAGTTCTGTAAACATGTTTGACATAATGCTGAGAAAAGCATTTGTCAAATTTTGCTATTCTCCTCTTTTCTTCTTTTCCCCCCATCCTTTCTACCCACCCCCTGCCCCCCCATCCCCCTTCTCCTTTTTAGTTGAATTACATGGTACGGCATTACCCCTCACTGCCTCAGCAGCAGTTCTGACTTCATGTGACAGATGTATAGCGGTCAACAAGACATCGAGGAAAAGCTGCCCCTTGAAGAGCCTATGTTACGAGAAGTATACACGTCCAAAATAGAAATGTTAAGGCTTTCAAGGGTCTATGAAAGATGCTGAGCTGTGATAAAATGGTGTGTCTTGTAACAGCAAATGGCATAGAATCATAGAATTATTAGAGTTGGAAGGGCCCATAAAGATCATCTAGTTCCAACCCCCCTGCCACAAACCCCACCAGACCAGGTTGCTCAAAGCCCCATCCAGCCTGGCCTTCAACACCTCCAGGGATGGGGCAGCCACAGCTTCTCTGGGCAACCTGTTCCAGTGCCTCACCACCCTCACAGCAAAGAATTTCTTTCTGGTACCTAATCTAATTATCCTCTCTTCCAATTTAAAACTCTTACCCCTTGTCCTGTCGCTACACTTCCTGACAAAGAGTCCCTCTCCAGCTCTCCTGTAGGCTCCCTTTGGGCACTGGAGGGCTGCTCCAAGGTCTCCCCAGAGCCTTCTCTTCTCCAGACTGAACAACCCCAACTCTCTCAGCCAGTCTTCATAGGAGAGGTGCTCCATCCCTCTGATCATCTTCGCATCATGCACAGGGTAGAGGGGTCACTGACAACAGGAGTGCCTCCTTTTCTCAGATGAGTTGATCTAAGTATAAGCCACAAGCGTGAGAGAGACCTTGCAAATGAAACATCTTTTTTTTCTGTTTTATCAGCTTCCAGTGAAGAGCAGAGGATGATACCAGAGTGTCTTCTGATGTATGACATTTCCTTGATCCAATTACTGACTTTTTTAAGAAGTCCAAGAAGACACCTACATTTCATTCAGGTGGTTATGCTATTGTGCCTCCTCTTCTGCTCTTTACTTCTCCTTCTCTTCCCATTTCGACTGTATGTCATTTTGAATGTTCAGCAATACCTCACGTTCTAGATAAATCAAAATTAGAACATCACAGTAAACCTCTTATGTGTGTACAAGATACTTCTTATAACAGATCAGCACCTCATAGGGAGGATAATAATCTTCAAGAACTCCCATAATCATTTCACCCTTGGTCATTTCATGGCACAGGTAGATGGTTGTGTTGCTTTCAGCCGAGACATAGATTATAATTATACAGTCTAGCAACCTCCCATGTTCTGCAATGGTCAACGATAATCTTTTTTTCTAGGTTACCTGCCTCAGAATTAGTTTGGAAGGGGCATTCAGTGGCGAAACCTATTTTATCCACTCCCCAAACTCCTCCTACAAGAATTTTTCACTACAAAAGAGTGCAAGGTAACACTGTTAATTCTCTTTCTTGGGTGAAATTCCTCAGTTCCTGCTGTGATGAAACTCATACTAACAGTCGTTATTCACATGGTCAGTAAAGACTATACAACTCTGTCTGTGTATGTGTTGGGAGCAACTCCAAGTGGCAGAAATGACTCCTTAGGACAACACCGGCAGTGGACATTATGAGGCAAGGAAACCTGACCGAGCATGTTCAGCCAAATAGAAATAATCAACATCTAGAATATTACAAGCCTGAGATTGTTTTCATGTTGAATAATGGCCAATATTTGGCCCACAAGAAACTACCCCTCTTGCTCACAGCCATCAGTCGTAGTTGGGTATTACTAAAGGCACTTTTGTCTTTCTGAAGATAAAATTGGTGTTGACAAGAAAAAAATGGTCACCTAATCTGGAGAGGTATGAGCCCTCACTAAAGGTGTTTTTTATGACATATCTTTAAAAGTTGGAATGTAGGTACAAAGCAATTAAATGAGGACAAAGAAAACACCCCCCAACTCTTCAGTTCTCTTGAATCATATGGGGATGGGGGGAGCTGCTGAATTCATTGTTCCCGGTGCATGCTGAAGAGGGGGAGGTAGCAGGGCAAATAGGTACTTGAGCTCATGGGCACATGTGCATGTGTACATTCTTTGCTCTCTTGGTCCTTGGGAACTGTGAGACCAGAAAATAGCGCATGGTCTCAGCAGCTATTCAGTGGCTGTCTTCTTCTGAAAGCATGCAGTGGAAGTATTACTTCAAAGATCAAAACTATAGCTATAGTTGGATACATGGAGAATTGAGGAATCCTAGCAAAGGTAGTCTTCACTTGGAGCTTCCCTGATGGTCCTCACTGTTTGAAGGCTGAATTAATGGAAATCTCCTTTGGGAAAGGACACTATGAAACAGAAGCCTTGGTGGCTTTCAGGCAACTATGCTGTGTAATAAAATGATGGCAAACAGATGCCCACGATTCTGATTCTATATTTGTATTTAGACGCACTCATGTAGACACGGCCTCTCTTCTCTTATCTGGTAGGGGAGGGAACATAAATAATCGTAGGTTGTATCAGTTCCACTGCTCAATAGACCCTCTCCAGTGGGAGCAGGGAGTCAAAGTATCTTATATAGAGAGGGCATGGATGCTGAGATCACAACTTGCAAACTGCTGTTCTTTTTCCCAACAGAAAAAATATGCATTGTTTGATTCTTTCATTTTGTTTCAACACAGTATAATCAATTCCACATACGTGATGAGCTGCTTTTAAATACTCAGGTCCCAGAGGAAGATTCTCTGGTTTCATTTGGCTTTTCTTAGAATAATCTTAGTCCTCACAATAAGATAACAAAGTCTTGTTAATTCATACTTACTAGGCCATTGCATTTGAAAGATTTCAGATGTCATAAATAAAGGCTTATCTTGGATTTCTAGCTTACCTTTATAAGGAAATAGCTAAAGCTTTTTACAAACAGAGCTGAAGCTTGAAAATCACTTGAAATAGTGTCACTCAAAGGCAAGACCACTCTTTTGTCCCACAGATAAATAAAATAAGACCTGTTAAATAAATGTTAATGGTGAGAAAACCTTATAATCTATCAACATTAAATTACCAGTAATGATTGTTTGGGAGAGACTTTTAGATGGAATGTAGTCATGTGTTATTTTCTGACTATATCTTTTAGAGAAGGCAACAAACCACAACTATGCGACTAAATCTCACATTAATTGGAAAGAGGACTAGAACTCATTCTTTTATTCAGATGAAAAGAGCCAAAAATTCATCTCAATACATAGATAATATAGTCACTGAACAGAATTTCTCTGAATTTATAGCTCTGTAATTAGAGCCATGGGTTTTCTTATAACTGCTATCAGGTAAACTAAAGGAGGCTGCATATCCAATGAATAATTATTTCAACAATCCACATTTGAGTTTCCTGAATTCCTGGCTGTGTATGGTTTGCAGGATCCTTGCAGCCAATACCTATTGACCTGTATTTTAGTGATGCGAATATGAATTTCCAAGCCATCTCCTCCCGGGCCTAATAATTTCCTTTAATAGCTTAGGCAAGCCACTAAAATTTTAATTATCCATTTTGCCATCAGTAAAATTTTCAGAGTTCAAGTGAGGCCCATTAGTGGACATGAAGACAGATCACTGTTCGGTATGAAAAAGCTACCCCCAAAGGACGTGAGTTATTACCTACTGGGATATGAAATAATCTAATCTAAAAGTATACCAAATGATTTCTCTATCAAATAAAATAACTTTTGTCTGAAATATGGCATGTATTTTTGGAGGATTTGCTATCTTGGTTTAAATAAGTGACAGAGAAACCAATGCAAGTCACCTAGGTAACATGTCAATAGTTGTTTTCCTTTACTTTTCAGGTGATCTTAGATCTTATTCCAACACAGCATTTATTCAGCATGAGACCAAACTCAGGCTCTTGCTTTATTTTCATCCTCCTAGCTAAGTAAGTTTACTAACATCTGAAATTTACATTTCCTTTGAGTAATTACTTGACCATATTTCCTCCTGAATACTATACACTAAACTGAGTATCTTTAGCCTCTTATAGTAATCGGGTTTTATAGTTACTGGAATAATTCTTGGGGGTCTCTCTCTTGATTTTTCTCACATATTCAAACTTGGAGGCCGTTACTGGTTAGAGAAATCTGCTAATCGCCTCAGTGTGATATAAACAGCTCCCAGTTTCTACCTAATGTTCCCTTGATGCTTTGATCAGGGCCCATATTTATTCCTTAGCTGCCACAAGGCACTGTGTTGATTGTCCTGACCCCAAAGTCCTATTCTTTGCTCCCTTTTTTCTCATAAATGTTATCTATAATCCCGATTCTTTGTTTCAGTTTTATGAAAATGCAGATTACTAAAATAAACCAGTTTTCTCTTTGGCATTGATCTGTCCTTTTTACCAACTCCATACATTCTTATGTCATTGGCAAAATCTACCTGCAAGATTTTCTTCTTGATTGTTGAAAATAGCACCAGAGTAAGAACAGATTAATGGATGGAAATACCACCAGAAGATGATGTGTCCCTATTTTAAGATTTATAGATTTACCACCTTTTAATCCACTTAATGCATCCGAGATGGAGCTGATCAGAATTTCAGAAAAGAAAGTATTTAACTGAAACTCAGAAAGAGAACTACTAATTTCAAAAGAATGAAGCAAGGCTAAATTAGGAGCTTTTTAGAAGCTAAAATAAATCCATCTATTTGGTCTGTAATTTCATCAAGAAATTATACAAACTTTGACAGCACCTTTTTTCCATCATAGATATGTGTACATCACCTAACTAATTTGCACATAAAATTTATCAAATACTTTTGTTCTTTCTGCATCATTACTCAAAATATGAGCATACTGACAGAGTATTATTCTTTATCTAGTATTATAGTACAAATTTATACAATTGGAAGTGTGATAGACTTCAACCCCAATAACTGGAAGGGTGATTGATTTTGGTAATTAGTAGAAAGTAAGGGAAAAAATTGTTAAGGAGAGTGGGCAGACACTGATATGTATGGGAAAAGATTATGTTAGAAGTAATGCTGTCTGATAAATAGAATAAGGAAAGGGAGAACAGAGATAAGAGTTAAAAAGAAAAAAAAAAAAAAAAAAAAAAAAAAAAAAAATTGCCCCCAAAGGGTTTTACTTTTTTTTCATAAAAAA
>VZTM01038025.1:159127-193338 GCA_013400555.1 Jacana jacana
TTCCAAAGTCTACAATTTTTGTTATGGTGCAATTTAGCTAGATCCTTGCTTTTAACAAAAATAGTTACGATGGAGCAGTTTTGTAGACACACTAAATCCAGGTAGCTGGATAAAATAGGAGGAGTTTGCATGCATTAAGAAGGCGTGCACTGTGGACCTGTGTCTGCTGAGACATCTGCTGAGTCTCTGTTCTATGCATATGAAGATGTCATTCCCTGACAAAAATCAGTCAGAAGTGACCAAGGACTCCCAAAACTGAAGCCTTCTTTTGAAGAATAAGTTTTCATGAAGCCTATTGCATGATTTGAAAATAAGCATTGAGACTTGACCTGATTTCAGGGATGAGCAAGTGGAGCATAGCAAGTGGATATGATATTATCCGGACACTTTGCCTTCTTGGGAACATGTTGTCCTGAGCTATACAATCGTACTTAGACCTTCAAGCCCTTATACCATGACTAGCATTAATTCAGCCTGTAAGATATGGAAGACCAGATAAGGGTACCATGAAGAAAGAACACCATAATGTCCTAGCTAACTGTGGGTGCCCATGCCATATGCTCTGTAGCTGACATTTGACCATCTAAAAAAATTTATTCTTCAACTGTCCCCTTAACCTGCACAATCTGGGAATTAGATTTATAGAAAGAGAATTTTAGAATTTTCCAAATTCTTTAGAACTTCTTCTTTTCTCTATCTAGATTCACACAATCAGAGAATCACAGAATGATCTGGGGCTGAAAGGGATCTCTGGAGATCATCGAATCCAACCCTCCTGCCAAAGCAGGTCCATCCAGAAGGAGATTGCACAGGCATTTTGAGTATCTCCAGAGATGGAGACTCCACCACCTCTCTGGGCAGCCTGTTCCAGGGCTCTGCCACCCTCAAAGTGAAGAAGTTCCTCCTCATATTTAGGTAGAACTTCTGATGTACAAGTTTGTGCCCATTTCTGCTTGTCCTGTCACCAGGCACCACTGAAAAGAGTTAAACCACCTTATGACCTTGTATTTGCAAACTGTGTACATTGTGATAAAGCCTTCAATCCACGTGATCCACAACAGTTTTTCCTCATCCTCTTCTGGTGAGTGGTTCCATATATCGTTTAGTGCTTAACATCCAAAAGCTGTACCTTTTTGTACATGTACAAATGTATTAATTTTTCAGGGCCTTTTCTCTGATTCTGATCTCCAGGTCTTCTTTGTAGATATTAAGGACTTTATTTGTACTACACACCAGCAAGGTAACAGGATGGTGTCTCAGTTTTATGAATTGGGAACAGAGGTACTGAGACTAAAGCCAAAATTGCCCTATATCGACTCATTTTTGGAGGCTGATTTTCAAGACTAGAGCTTAACTTTTCTGGGCATTCTGCTGCCTTTTATGTGTTCAGAGCACAGTTCCTATCAAACTTTTGCAATTAGGAGAGTTCAATGCTCCAGCTTTTTGAGATTGGGCACTTGGAAAATGATACAGGAGCGATCACAGAGAGAGAGTTTGCACATATGCTGTGATCAGTATCACACAGAAACTCTGTGATCTAGACAGGGAAAAAAAATCTGAGCTCAAGATGACAGCCAAAGGACTTAATCAGGAAGACAACCTCTCTTCTGGAAATTTTTGCCCTATTTCACCCTGTTTGTCAGGTTCTTACAGACCTTACAATGTCCTTTTCTCAGCAACCAGCCAGACATGGGAGTCCTTCGCATAACTGTCCACTTCACTTTGATTCAGCCTTAGGACATGGTCTGTCCGGTAAATTGCAGGTTGTAGGCTACCTATAGACATGGCTTGTGGCATTTCATAACTTTGAGTTCTTCAGCTTGCGAACTTTACATCCCACTAGTTGGATGGGGTTTTGTTTTTTTTTTGGTTTATTTAGAGTTTGTTTTTTTTAAAGTAACGTTTTTTAGAGTAAAAAAAAAAAAAGTCCTCTTCTGCAATCACATCAAGCCCATTATTCCTTTCCCTCTTTCAGAATCAGCAGCAGCTTTAGGTAACAAAACACAATTGCCTTAATGTATTGAGCTATCAGAGTATTTTAGAAGCCCTAGACTATGGATTTAAATGTAGACCTTGTTTCTTCCTCTTCCTGTACTCGGTAGACCTTTTAATCTGATTCAGAGTCCACTATCCAGCTCCAAAATGGGCAGCTGGCAGAATTAGATGTGAAATATAGTTGAAATAAAGGAGACAGTAGGAGGAACATCCTCAAGGAGATGATTTTGAAAGTTGCTTCTGACAAGAAAGTTGCACCCACTTTGATCCTTTCAGCACCTTGAGCAGGCACACGATGCTGCAATTTGTTGTGGCAGCTTATGTCAAAGACTGCGAGCCTAATTCTGTCATTATTAGCTTACAAAAGCTAATAAAATATTCAATATGTGAACATTAATGGCAACACTGAAAACAAGTTTATGATCACACTCTTGTCTCCCTTTGCTGCCAGTACCTCAAACACTTCTCCCATCTATTAAAATGGAGGCTGTAACCAAAAACACGCTTGCAGTGCAGTGGGCATTGCTGCTCAGCATGTGAGCTTCTCTGACCCTCAAACTGAGGGGAAAAAGAAAAATATTCCTTAGTTTTCTATTCTGATATTTTTGTGCCTCTTTGGTATTGATTCCAGTATGTATACATATAATGTCTCAGCCACTGTTCTCATCAACACTGATTCTGATAACAATTCTTCCTTCATGTTTCATTGTATTCCGTATCAAAAACTTAATTTACTTCAAGCAGACCATCTTTGATGTTTGTGAGGCTTGTCATTCATATGCTAATGCTGTAAAGTGAAGTTGACAGAAGAATTGTGTACATGCTTGGATATCTGCCTGAGTGTGCTGTTTTTTTGCCCTAGTAGGATGTTCTTGTTTAGTCAGTGAATTTGCCGTACCCAGTTAGCTATCTGGTACCTGTTCTTTGAGCCAGCACTGTGCCCTCATGGCCAAGAAGGCCAATGGCATCCTGGGGTGTATTAGAAGGAGAGTGGTTAGTAGGTCAAGAGAGGTTTTCCTCCCCTTCTGACCTGGTAAGACTGCATCTGGAATATTGTGTCCAGTTCTGGGCCCCTCAGTTCAAGAGGGACAGGGAATTGCTTGAGAGAGTCCAGGGCAGGGCTACCAAGATGATGAAGGGAGTGGAGCATCTCCCGTACAAGGAAAGGCTGAGGGAGCTGGGTCTCTTGAGCTTGGAGAAGAGGAGACTGAGGGGGGACCTTATTAATGTTTATAGATATGTAAAGAGTGAGTGTCAGGAGGATGAGCCAGACTCTTCTCAGTGACATTCAATGATAGGACAAGGGGCAATGGGTGCAAGCTGGAACATAGGAGGTTCCAGTTAAATATGAGGAAAAACTTCTTCAGGGTGAGGGAACACTGGCAGGGGCTGCCCAGGGAGGTTATGGAGTCTCCTTCTCTGGAGATATTCCAAACTCGCCTGGAGGCATTCCTGTGTGACCTGCTCTGGGTGTTCCTGCTCCAGGTGTTCCTGCTCCGGAAGGGGGGTTGGACTAGATGAGCTTTCAAGGTCCCTTCCAATCCTTGATATTCTTTGATTCTGTGATTCTTCAATTCTTGTCTCGAAGGAAGAATCTGCCTGTACACTCTCTTGATGATACATAATCCATTCTGGAGGTCCCAGTACTTGCAGTCCCTGTCCCCTCTGACTTCTGCTTCCTTGCTTGAGTACACAAGGTGATGTATCCGATCTGTTCAACATCTTGTCTGCATTTTGGTGCACATATGACTTTTGCACACATCGTGTGAATACTTCCCACTACCTTCAACCTCAGGCAGACCATATCCATCTCTTTAAACAGAGCTTGGAACTGTTTCTTTTGGTAGAAGGGGCATTCTTTAATTTGATCTCTGAGCATTAGCTTTTTAACTGCACGGTTCAGAAAAGGAAGAGACAGCGACAATATGAACAGCCAAAATAATCAGTATCGGTCCAGTAATGTGTGACAGCTCCTCTCTGTGATCTCTCACTGCATTATGGGAACAGAAGCACACATTCATCCAGTGCACATATTGTATATTAACTGAGGAGATACTTGTTTTGAACAAAACCAGCATTCCCAGTGTGCGTTTGCAACTCATTATATCTAGGAATGAAGCCACATACCCTGTTAGAGCTGCATCTGCTACAAAATGCAACAGCTTGTCAGCTTTCTGGTTGCTGTATGTACTTCAGTCTGGTGCTCTTCTGTCTGTGTTGGGCTCATCCTTAGACTCTCGGCCCTGTCAATTCCTCTGCGGGAAGAACCAGACCTGCATGGGAATTGCCTCTTTCTGCCCCTCCAGCTGGGACTTTTGAGGAAATTATACTAGACTGGGGAAAAAAACCCAAAGATTCCCTAAAAAAACTACTTGATTTAGAAGGAGAATGAAATCATTAATGTACAAGGGAGAATTTTCATCACTGACCCCTGGCTGTGCTGCAGTGTGGCTCCCTTCCAGCAGAAATCAAGGCAGAGAGTGCAGAAGCGCTCCCTGAACCCACGCCATTTACCAGGGTGTGCACCCAGAACAGGGATCCTGGAAGAGCTCCTGGGTCTGTCAGTTAAGGTGTGATTGAAGCACAGGTCCAGTTCCTGTGACAATTTTTCCCAGAAGACAAAAAGTGATGGCTGACCCTCTCATTAATGAGTCACAGAATCACACTGTCAGTGCACCTGGAGGGAAGCTCTGAAGACTTTCTAGTTCAGCCTCCTTGCCCAAGGCAGGGTCAGCTAGACCAGGTTGCTAAGGACATTGCCCAGCTAGGTTTTGGTTATCCCCAAGAACAGAAACTCCATAACTTGTCTGAATAACTTGTGCTTCTGTTTGACCACTCTCATAGTAAAAAATAATGTAAAAAACAAAACAAAACAAAACTTGATTTTTTTTAAATTTGTGTTTGCCACCTCTCATTTTTTCACTAGATACCATTGAAAAGGACTGGTCCCGTCCTCTTGACCCACCCTTTAAATATTTATTGATATTGATAAGATCCTCCTTCAGCCTTCTCCAGACTAAAATGGCTGAAGTCTCTCAGCCTTCTCATTTTCTTTACTCCTCCTATCAGGCATTTACCCATTGCTAATAGGACCAGGGAAGTGATTGTCCCCCTGTACTCAGCACTGGTGAGGCCCCATCTCAAGTGCTGTGTCCAGTTTTGGGCCCCTCACTACAAAAAAGACATTTTGGTGCTAGTGTGGGTCCTGAGAAGTGCAACAAGGCTGGGGAAGGGTCTGGAGCACTATCCTTATGAGGTTATCCATGTAGAAGAGTAGTGGCTAGCATGAGGCTTCTAGAATGAGGGACAGACGAACTCAGCAGCACCTCCACAGTGTCCCAGGTCCAAGTCCTCAGTAAGCAGTAAAATTCCCTGAGTACCAGATCAGGCCAGCAAAGCGGCCTCTGTGCCATGAGCTCTTCTCCCTGTGCTGCTGTGCTTTGGAGGTTGGCTTGGGACTCTGTCTCTCAGGCATTTCAGATAAGATCCAGGGGTCCTCTTTCCTCATCTTTGATGGCACACAGACCTTCACCAGTGCCCGCCACCTGTGGGCAGGTAACCCACCTCCTCAGTCCTAGCCTCCACAGGAACTCTAGGTGTCCTTGCAGCCCAGCTTGGAGAGCCATGTCTTATCCTCAGGAGCTCGAGCTGAACCGAGAAGGCTGAAGTTCAGGTCTTCATAAATCCTTGCACTTTTACAGTCACCTCATCTGTACACACACACCTCAGAGGATGCCGTTTAAGCAAATAAAGCCCTTTCTTCTACACACAGATAAGGAGGAAACATAGGTGGCTTTTTGACCCTTACATTTTTTTACTTACATTTTTTTTGATGTAAGTACCAGAGGAGCTTGAACAACTGGGAATATGCAATTTATCCAAAAAGGCTTTTTTTTTTAATCTTAAGAGAATGACTCTATCAGGTAGCTTCAACTCCTGATATGTAAAACTACATAATACTACTACTATAATAGTGTGGATTGCCGGTGTTTTCTGACAGATGTGTGGTTTTATTCAGTCATGTTTATTTAAATGCTTAACTGTTTTGATTAGCCTAATAGAAAATACATCATGGAAATAAACTTTTCAAAATATTTCCACAAAACAGGATGTTATATAAAAGTGTTGGAAAGTGAGTTGACATTGTACTGATTTTGGAAGGAAAGCAAGCATTCATTTTGAAGGGGACAGAATACAGAAGGATCAGAGATACGGTTTCATTCTTCTTTGCAAACCTCCTCCCAGATTTCTAAGTCTCTCACAAAGCAGATGTCATTTTGAAGATTCAAAATAGGAAAACACTAAAAATCAGCATTCTTCAAGAATGCTACTATGCTTTATTCCCATTTGACAGTAGAAAGAATGTGTCCTGAATACTAATTACATATTATTTTAGGAAAGCAAAGGACTTCATGAAGCAGCTACAAGCAAACTCCAAAATGGCACCATGGGATAAGCTCATTGGTTCCAGTGGTTTGTGCTTTTCTGTAATCTCTCCATATTACTGCAACTGTTATTTAACCCTCAGCAGCTTAAAATGACACACAAACCCCTTAGGAATAAGTCACAGTTCAACCAAATTATTTTTCTTCTGTTTAGTCTTATTGGTAAAACTGTCAGTATAAACGTTAGGAGCCCAGAGATCCTCAGTTTCTGTGTCTCTGATTTTGCAGAATGAAGGCAAAGAAACACTGTCTGACCATTAAAGGAGATGCCCCTCAACTGGGCTGTAGCCAGTGCCCACTAAAAAGTATTTTCCTTGACTTCACAAGACTTTGATAGAAGTCTTCAATAGAAAGTGCAGGGGGACAATGGGATGGCTTCCCACAAGCTGCTCTAGAATGATGGCTCTTTGGACTATTTTTTTTTAGAGCAATTGCTTTGTGTAATTGCTCTGAAAAAAGTGACATGAATGCCAAGTTTTACCAAGAGACCATATTAATCCCCATATACTGAAAACTGAATTAACATCTCTGTGCCTACAAGTAAGCAAAGAACTGCTGATCCTTTCCTGGTTTAGGATCTTTTCTATAAACTATTGAAGAAACAAGAAGCGCAGATTCTTCAAAAAGTCTGAGAATGTTCCTCTCAAAGTTGATACCTGTCTGATTATGTTGCTGAGTTGGTTGGAATTGCAAAGGGAAAGTGCCCTTCAAGCTGCAAAATCAATTCACAAGAGGTAGTGGGGCCTCTTGAGGCTGAATGATGGTTAATGGAGCCGGACTCTCTTCAGTGTTTCCCAGTGATGGGACGAGGGGCATAGGGCACAAGCTGGAAAACAGGAAGTTCCATTCAGATATGAGGGAAAATGTTCTGTAGTGTGAGGGTGACAGAGCACCGGAAGAGGCAGCCCAGGGAGGATGTGGAGTCCCCTTCTCTGGAGACCTTCAAGACCCACCTGGATGTCATCCTGAGTGATGTGCTCTGGGCAATCCTGCTTTAGCAGGAGAGTTGGACTAGACGATCACTCTTCCAACTCTGACGATTCTGTGATTAAGGTAAGCTCGATAAATGGTGTTTTCCTGCCTGTAGTGCCAGCTGTATCAGTTGATACACAGCTGCTCCTTTGTTTCCTAAACTCTTCTAGACACTGATGATGAGCAAAAAAATCAGGCCTCTCAAGACCAGAAAGCTGGCTATTATTTCCATACTGTTATTTTGATGCAATACTCAATGTACCTGCCACAAAAGATGTCATTTAACACTAGACTTCCCTCCCATCCATCAAAAGACCCACAGACATTCTCACAGTCCACCTGCTGCTAAAAATTCTTTGGGTTAGGAGAAACAGCAGTTAGTACAGCTCTAGATCTCATCAACAAAATGGGCTTTGCTGAATTTCTTTCAAAACTTATCTAGTATGCACAGAGGGAAGAGATGCACAGACCCCTGGCCCATGGAGCAGAGTTTCTTTAACCTTCTATCTCAATCACAGCCCTGCCAAGCTTATCTAGTTCCCCCCACTTACCATACTGAATGCAACTGGAATAAAAGCTGATCATTCCCAGGGGCTATTGCCCACAGCACACTGTTAAGGTTAAACAGCTTGCATCTTAATTTGATTTTCAAAGGCTTTGTATTTCTCAAAGTCAGCACTGTGTGAGAGCAAGATACTTCACCAGGTAAACTTAATACTGGATTCCTTAAAACTTTGTGTTGAGACCTGTGATAACACCTAGTATCTGTGGACTGGGTGGTACAGATTTGAGGTCCTTATTCTTAATTTTGGTCGTTTCTCTTTGCAAAACAAAATGTATAGGCTGGAAAGACACACATGTTGAATTGTTTCAACCCAGAAGAGTGACATGTGAGACACAAGCACATGTTCTCAAGCCACCAATAGTTGTACTGTAAAGCTTCGTGTGGATTTTTATTTTTCATTTAGTGCAGAAGCAACCCAAAATATGATGAAATTTTTCTATTATGTGCTTGCATTAAAACTTGTCAGTAAGATTAGTGACATGGTTTGGTGATGTTTTTTTATCAGAGTTAGGCTGATGGTTGGACTAGATGACCTTAAAGATCCCTTCCAACCTAGACTACTCTATGTTTGTATGATTCTAATATTTGCTTGGAAGGACACATTCTTAAAGACAGCATGGTAGCATACATTATTAAAACTAAGCATTTTTTATTTTATAAATTGTGTCAAATATATCCCAAAGCATGTATAATTACCTGTGGCAGAAAATCTTCACATACTCCTGCTTCGCTGGTTGACCCAACATACACTCTTGTTAAAAAATTATAAGCCTTGGAGTCAATTCCCTGGAGGGTCCCCAAAGCATTTCCTGGATAATAATGATGCAATAGTTTCCTATCCTATTGATGGTTGTCCCAGAGCACCTCAGAACAAATGCTCCTGTTCCCTGAAAGCTGCTCAAGTACCAGGATGCTGCTATAAATGGTTGAAATGTGATGCAGTTTCCCCTTCAACTTCCTCCAGCTCAGCCTAATGGGGATTAAGAGCCATTAAAGGCTCTTTGCAGCATATGCAGTTGCTATTGATCAGTTGTTTTAGCCAATGATCTGATTACAACCGTCTTCTCTTTCCAGCGCTTTACTGGCAGAGAGAAACATACAAACATACCAAGAAAAAAGGTAAGGAATGAAGGTATCAGACCTTTCTGTGTGTGCTAAGAATTTGTTTAGTTGCTAAAATTAGAGACTCATGTTGTCCTTGTCCATGAGTAAAAGTTTCTACATGCAATCCAAGAAGCCAGTTTGGAGTAAAAATGGATAAATGAGTAGAGGTCAGGGAGTTTGTCTTGCCAGAGCATGGCACAATGGGCTTTGCATTCCTTGCTCAATGGTGGCAGAGCGTAGGCAAGATAATTTGGGGAAATGCTTTCCTCACTTCCATTGCTGCAAAGTTTAGGAAAACTTCTGAGAGGTGGGAATGACAGCTCCTGTCCCCTTGGACTAGCAAAGTGGATGAACTCTGCTTTTGCTTGTGCTGAGTCAGCATTCTGACCTCTGGGCTTTTCACACTGGTAGGTGTTACTTTCTTCTACCTCTTCTTAAAGAACCTAGGAGTAACTCTTCACTGTACTGAACCCACCTGTTTGCAAACTGGGTGAAGTCAGAAGTACTGGATTGACACCCTGACGTGGGTGGTCTAGGCACTGTATGTCAACTTTCTGCCTCCTCCAGGGCTGAGGCTTCCAGGACTGTGGACGGTGGAGGCTGTGGAGGATGAACAGAGGCAGACCTGAAGCAGTCAGTGTCAAAGTCAAATATACAGGCTTCCCATGAGGAGAGGTAAAGCGGAGCAGAGTCTTTCTGGAGAGCAATTATTCAGTGTCAGCACTTAGTCTCACCCAAATTGTGGGTTTGGTGCTTATGTTCTCATAATATCTTGAACATTCATCCTCCAAATGACTTTTCTGGCAAGGTGAAGAGGGAAGGAAGGACACTGAATTGAGAAGATTGTTATAGGAAGCCTGAGGCAAAAGAAATTCTCAAAAACTCTGATGGTCCTTTGTGGTGCTAGCATTTATTTTGCAATATTAGATGGTTCTTGGGGAAGAGATCAGGCTTCATATGCCTGATTGTGACAGTCTCTTATGAGGCAGTGACAGAGTAGGGGTAGCACACTGGCTTAAAGCAATAGTACTTCTGATAAGTCACTATTTTAAAGCGTCAATAGGTATTAATTTCAGGAGACTGGATTTAGCAGCTCACACCTATGAGCCAAAATATAGAGCTTTAGTTTGCTCTTTGTGACTGGACAGGAAATACAACACAGACACTCGTGTCTTCCTCAGGTTATAAATAATTTTGGACAGTATTTCACTAGCAAAGCCACATATCTGCTCAATTAGCAGGAGGCATCATGGCTTGGATGGGCCCTAGGAGTGTCTCAGGAGATGGTCCACTGTGGGAGGACATGTAACTACCATCAATAAGCTACTGGTACTTTTGAAAGTGCAGTATGGGTGGGTGTCCAGGGCAGAAACGAGATCTCTGCCTGACAGTGAAAGGAAATGTTAGTGATGGAAAGAGAGTTAAGGAAAGGAGTGGGAGAGGGGTGTCTTCCTCTCTGATCACTGTAGTAATTTGAACTTGAGTCCTAGAAGGGGAAAGAAGTGTTCTGTTTTCTCCTCATTTCATGATGAAGCACAGCTCTCCCGGAGACATTTGGCATTCCTCAAAGGATTGCATAGTCTTCTGTGCCCAAAGAGACCTACCACATAAGACAAGGACCTGCTTCAGAAGCATAAGCATGAGCACAATACATTTGCCTGCCTTTGGAAGTCCCAGCATTTATTGGCAGCTGAATGACTCCTATAGCATTTTGGGGTTCTTAGAAAGGACAAAAACTCAGACAGGGTGCTAATAAAGTATTCAGTTAGGTACTGCTGCCCTGGGGGAGGAGGCCGTGGCCCTGTTCTGAGCTCTGATGATTCAAACATTCATTTCCTGTATGTACAATGTACAAATTCATAGAACATATTATTGAGCTGATTTGTTGATTCTTCAGTGTTTTTCTTTCTGTGATATAGTTTCCAGCCGAATACTTCAGTTGTCAGAGAGACCACTGGGTTTGATAACTAAAAGATCATAATATCCTAAAACCTTGATTCCAGTAGGTGACACCAGACAGTTTGTTTCCTATGAAATGTCCTCAGAGCTCTGTAGACCAGGTTGTTGATTCTGTTCCTAGAGCAGGATAATTTCATGTAGGCTTGAGCTGCTGCAGGTGTCCCTGCACCACACAGAGCCCCCAACATAAAAAGGGGTAAAAATCAGTGTCCTTGTGGGCCACTACTTGGATAGAAGCACAGCTCCTCCAGAGAAGTCACTTGTTACTCTCAACTTCAGCATAGCAATGAGCTGAGAGTCGTCAGCAGCCCCTGCTGACTGAGATGCTACTGGCATGAGAAGCTTCCTCCAGCTGATGCACTGTGAAAAAGAGCAGCTGGAGGGAACCATCCTGAGAATCAGAAGGATCAGAGCAGACATGACCATGCTGAGAGAACTCCAAAGAGCTGTTATAAACATGTCACCTGCAGGTGATTGGAAATGGAGCAATATTGTTGTAGACCTCAGTGTGGGAAAGGAAACAGGACACTGGGCTAATGAAGTGGACACATGATGAGACACAGGGAGAGTGAAGGGAGGGATGTGATGGTTCTCATTAGGGCTTTCAGCATAGCCTGTGGGAACCAGGGCAGCTACAGTGATGTGTTACATAAAAGAAGCCTCCAGTAAGGTCCTCCTCCAGGGCAAATGTCCACCACTAGCATAAAGAATTCATGAAGTGTAAGGCACAGCTCCTCTCCAGTCTATCGCTGGGGCTCCTACCTGCTTTTCCATCTTCACAGTCAGGCACTCCTGCAGCATCTGGGTGTTTGGTATTTGTGCCCCAGAACAAGTCAAATATTCTGCCATACTGACTTGCCTTATTTTGTATACTTAGGTCTTATGCAGGGCTGTCCTCCCTCCAGCAGTGTAGATGGAGAAACTGGGTGCAGCAGAAACGCTGCCAGCAGCTACTTGCTATAAAAAGCTAAGAGTCCGCTGTGGGCCATGAGATAAATGACAGAAATACAGCTTAAATTCTGGACTGCTTACACTACCCTTTGATAAAAAAGTGCCCCGACACTAGGACCGTGAGATCGGTTTCTCCACGTGGCTGTCATTGTTTGCAACAGTGGTAGGTCAGAATTTTTCATGTCAGTCAGTCATTTTACCCCGACTTTGAAAATCAAGAATGCTGCCAACTCTTTTGATAGTGAAAATCATATAATTTTAGTGACAGAGTTATTTTACTAATCTTTTCATAGGGCCTGGCAGGATCCCTGTGCCGTTTTACTGTCTTGTCTTAGAGTCCCTGGCTCAGAACGGGTGGCATTTTTCATGATTTTATATGGAAATAAGATCTAAGTCCAAGCTGTCCGCCATTTCCTCAGAGAAGCAGCTTCTAGTCCAGGTGGTTACGTGTCCTTTTATTTCATTGGAACTCAGTTATTCAGATTATGCTTAAGTTATTTCCATTAAAGTTGATGAAAAAGGTGTATTTTTTCATATAACCCTTTTCTATGTGTTATAAGCCTTCAATTCCTATCTTAACTTTGCCCAAGAAAATTTCTAGTCCTGGAGTCTCTTGAGCTATCAACAAATTTAGGTGTTTAAGTTTTCTAACTTTTAAAAAGTTGGAATAGAAATACTCACCTTTACCCCAGGTGAAGCATCTGGGGCAGTTATATCTCATGTAATGCTTAATGGCCCAATTGCTTGGTAGACCTGTTCATAATTCATCAGGCATCTGATTAAATGTACTTTAGTCTGGTTCACATGACAGTATTTGAGGCAGAATCTAAAGGCAGAAGGTTATTCTTGCACAACTTGACAATATATGCTAAGGGTGTGGAATAAGCTCTCTCCTTCTGATTAAAATACACGAACCCTTTTATATGGTTCTGTATTCCAAAAAATACAGATTCCTTTTTCTGGGATATCAGAATTTCTGTTTACATTGATAATTTTTTCTTCTTTTCCTTTCTTTTAATCTTTCTTTGAAAACAGCAAGACAGGGTTATACTGTAAATCTTCCTTTCGTATCTATTTCATATGCAGTGGGTTCATTCATATGGGTCCAAGGCTGGGCATTTAAAGGTGACTTAGGCAGGTGATAAAAATATCTCCATTCTTGAATGCTTTGTAAAATACAACAGGCGTAGGTTCTATTAGTACTCCTTTGTTTTCCAGTTAGAGTTCAGTATTAGATCTTGTTTCCCTGGCTCTATATCAAGTTGATTGTAGCTTTTAGAAAATGTTAAGTGACTGCTGTGCAGTATAGTTTTACCCTTTATATAATGATGATCTTTATTTAATATCATAACACAGGAAGAATCTTACCCAGCATATGTGTCTGTTGAAAAGTCATACGAAATAGGGTCATGGACAAAATATTGGAGCAAAACAGCAACCATTCTCAGCTTCAGAAAAAGAAAATGAAGAGCAGCTCTGACAATTAATGGTATTAACATTTAATTGCTAAGAATAATATTAAATGAAAATGTAATAGGTTTATATAAGCTCACAAGGACAGTGGAACCATAAATAATTGAAAGCATGAATTTGTAAAGAAATGGGTTTTATAGGTAAATGTGGTGTCCTGTTCATAAAAGGTTAAAGATTGGACATCCTGAGGGAACTCACTGTATGCTATTATGGAACAATCAGATCTGGTCCTTTAGTAAGTCTGAATTTTGCACCTAAAACAGGAAATCAACTTTGTTTTGTTCGAAAATTATTAGGTATTCTTCCTTTTCGAGTACAGAGTTCCATTTCTGAGAATTCCCCAGTAGATTCACTAATTAGCGTTAAAGAACCCTTTTAAAATTCCCTTTAAGGAAAGACATATCAAATCTTTTTTGTTGTCCTGAGGGATCTTGATAACACAGACTCTTCAAATTCTCCACAGAATTAAAAGTCACTGGAATATTATGCTTGTGCTATATTTGAAGATTTCCTTAGGAGCGATGATCTTTCTGTATTCATAAATCATTTTCTCCTACTGTAAGGTTAGCGCATAAAATATTCAGAAAAACTAGCAAGAAATTACTGTCTTTCAAACCCCTGCCATCTTCCATTGTTCGTAGGCATATGGCCAGAGTCTGAACTAAGCAGAGGTGAGCATCACCACCAGCCTTAGACAGCCGAACAAATCCTAACCAGGGGTAATTTGGCTTAATTCTCATCCTACGTGCTAGAGAGAGAAGCAGTCATACTTGTTAAAGCTGCCATCAGTGGGTCCTAAAACGTATCATTTTACAGCCATTATTAGAGATCATACCAGTCTATTAACCGAGATGATGAAGGTAGACTTCCCCTATTACTCTGTCTTGAGCTAAAGCCAAGACTTTTTTTCAGGCTAAAGATTAAAGAAACAACAAGAGGGAGTAGATGGAGGTGGGTAAGAGCTGGGGGCTGAGAAGGGGAGAGATGGAAAGACAGAGAGCTGTGTACAATCCATATATTGATGGTACTGCAGCACAAACGCTTCAGTCATCCTTAGTAGACTGACATGCACGTTTGCTGGGGAAATTAATGAATGGAGCCCTGTGCTAGCTGAGGAGAGAAAGATCTCTTGGAGAGGAGCAGTAGTGGGTTAGCCTTAAGCCAAGATAAAGAGATGGGGCAGGTGGGCCATGTATTTGTACTGCTCTTTGAATGCCAGTAGCTGCACACCAGGGTGGGTAAAGAGGGAAAACTGCTTCACTGGTGGTGGTTTTGTCATTTCAAAGCAGAATCCAGTTTCACATGTGTTTTGCCTCCCTTTCAGTAGCTCTTCAAGAACAGTTGTAAAACAATGGTTTGATCATACAGCTGTTAATAGAAAATGTATTCTGGATGGCTAATAAACAAAAGAGGTTTTATTCAATGGCAACAAGACTTATTTAACTGTAAACCCGAGACCTCTGTGGGTGGTTCTAGAAGAGGACACTCCCCAGTGAGAAAACAGAAAAGACAGTACATGGTGTTGGCACCCAACTCTGTAAAGGTCCATCACAATAAATTTTGAAAAGCAATTAATAATCTGAAATGTGCTTGTAAAACATGTTTTACCTTTTCTAGTAGTGAATGGGCTTGTAACCATTTGATGACTGTTAATTTACAGTCAGAAGAAAAAAATATAACCTGGCTTGGACTCACTTCTTAGATAATTTGTCTCCTAATCACAGTTTGCACCTTCCACTTCTTTCAGGGAAGTACTAATCTTTCCATCAGCTTCTTTTCCAGCCTCCTAGCCAGTGTCTGTGGAAGGCTAGCCTTGCTGCTGCTGCATCCACTTCTTTGTGTGGAAAAGAAAATTATTTGCTTTTTTGTATGCTATTTATAGAGAGCTTCTCCACAGAGAGGGCGTCCCCTCCCCCTGCCCGATGGCTCTGAGCATCCTCGGTCTGCGGCCACCCGCCACCTGATGTCCTATTTTCTCATTGGCTCTGCCTGTTCCCAAACCTTGTGACTCCGGCGAGCTCACGCCCAGCTGTACCGGCTCCGTGTCTCCTGCAGTGAGACATAATCTTCACTTTCACTTCTATCATTTGTCCCTTAATAGGCCCAAGCATCTGAACAAGTGCCTGCATTCATTCCCAGAGCCCCCCATCCTAGGTTCAGCCCGGAGGTCACCGTGGAAAGAGATGTGCTCCTCGGCTTGCCGAGGTGGCAAGTGGCCTCCCTTAGGAGATCTCTGCTGCTTGCTGGAGGACTGTAACCCATATCATCGCATCTGAGACAGAGGTTTTGTATGCAGATGACCTTTTATTCCCTGAAATGGTAAACACAGCCTCACCCTGCATCTGCTGTTCAACTAGAAGTCAGGAGACCGATTAACTTTCTCGATGGGATTTCCCCGTGGTTACGGAGCCAGGTAACTGCGACAAGGTCACCAGGAAAAACAGCCTTGTGATTTTAAGCTTGACAGAAATCTGGCAGGAAATGCAGATGAGAGAAGTGTCACACTTAGGCAATGATAACCTTAAATATCAGAGACTGAGCTCAGAAATGTATTTTTTTTTTTTATTATTTTTTTTCAGACCATCAGAAGGGTTCATGAAATATGTCTGTTTGTTCATTCCTCCAGGAGACCCTCTCTGTTCTTACATCTCAGTGTGTTATGATAAATAATGCATTGCCTTCCCAATAGCCTTGATAAAACTGCTTCCTTAACCATATGAGGAGTACATTTCAAAAAGAGAACAAGCAGAGCACAGAGATGGAAATTAACCCCAGGACCGCCAGCCTCCATTAGCAATAATGGTGTCTGACAATTCCGGGGTTAAATGAGAAGTAGGTGCCTTTTTACTGAGTTCTGCTCTTTGTTCTTGCTTTAGTGTGTGTCATTGTGGAGACTGTCATGTAAGGTTAATGACAGCCTCTCATTACCCTTGTCAAATATGTAATAATGTGGCCCAACAACAGGGCTGAATGGCTCCTGCTTGTCAGACCCCTATGTTTTGCCTAGCAGATGGTCACTGTGTTTGGAGAGGCCCTCAGATCCATCAGTGCTATCCTGAACACGTGTGTGAGGGAGGCATTTTTCCCTGATGGGACAGTTCATGGATGGAATACTAATTGGGCACAGCAAGACAACTGAGGATTTATTTATTTTTGTTCCCAGTAGAAATATGTTGTGTTCCAGGGAGGGGAGGAGGGAGGGAGAGAGAGGCAAAACCCCAGTTCTGCTGCCACCAGCCCCTTTTTTATTGTCTGACTTCTTACACAGGCAAAATTGCTGCGTGTTATGCCTTATGCTGAAAATTTGGGCTCTTTGGCTACAGTATCAACGGGTGTGGAAATTCAGGCCCTGACCAACTTTTTGCTTCTATATTTTAAAAACCTGACCTCTGTTCTCCTACCCCTCAAGAAAGAAAACAAAGTTGTTGCTTATTCCCTATAAGCTTTGGAGAGCACCATGTTAAGGCACCCCCTTGATATTACCTCCCTTAGTTATTAGGATTAAATATTTACATTGTGGTAGCTGACCCTCCTGCGTTAGGTAGTATGCAAACAGAAAATATCTGTTCTTTCTCAAGGGATTATAAGCCCCTTTAGCATTAGGTTGGTGATGTGGGAGGCAGTGGTTTGCACTGTCAGATGCATCATTAGCTTGCTCTGGACGTTGATATACTCAGCCTTTGACCATTCACCCACTTATTAAATGGAGAGCTCTTTGCAGCAGGAATTTATGCCCCTCAGAGGCTTGGACTGGGGCTGTCCCAGTCAGGTAGAGAATTTTAGTTCTTTTTTGTTTGTTTGCTTGTTCGTTTGTTTGTCTGTTTGTTTGTTGGGTTTTTTTTTAAAGTTATTTCTTTCTTTAAAAAACAATTTAACTCTTTATTGTTCAAAATCCAGTCTTTAAAAGCCAAAGCTGGTGAAAGGGGGTGAAATATCATCTTCCCCCGTTTGGGAAACTTTGTACTAACAGAACTCCATTGTTCTTTGTTGCAAATGCCTAATAAGAGCAGCCTGCACAGCCATAAAATAATGCTTTATCTGATGTGGTTAGGTACGATTCGTCTACACCAAGGAGTGGGATTGATGTGACTAAAATTAGGGTAGGCATAATGCTGCAAATGTTCTTAATGTAGACAATGCCTCAGTCTGCAGAAGAAGAAAAATTTGTTCTAAGAAGAATAATCAGTCTTATTTGTTTCAGAGGGATGTTAACTCTGAAACTTAAATGTAGAAATCAACACAGTTAACTACTTCACTGCTAAGCCTTATAATGGAGATAATCCCTATCACAAAGACCTTTTTTATTTTCCTAAGAACTAGATTCAAATAACATAGAACAAAAATAACAGTGGGAAAGTGCGCTGGTTGCTTTATTCCATTTTGTATTACAATTATTAAAACTCTCCCTTGCTGACTCTAATGAAGCTGCCCTGAGTTCCCACCGTCGAAGTGGTGCACGTTGCAGAAACAGGCCAGCTTGTTGCAGAGTTCATATAACCAACTCTGTTTGGGGTCAAGAAGAAAAAATTGAGAGTCAGGAAAAAATATTTTGTATAGTTTTATCCAGTGGAAAGACATGAAAAAAAATCAGGTGGAAAATTCTAATCACTTCAGGAGTGTAAAGAAAATAATGTACAAAAGCTGCCCATAAGAATGCCAATGGTTTTCAGAGGATGTAGTTTCTTCATTCTCTCATCCTTTTCAAATCTCATTAATACTTTCTTTTTCTTTTTTTTTTTTCTGTTTTCTTATTTTTTTTCTGTTTTCTTATTTTATTTTTTTTTGTTTTTCTCTTTTCTGTTTTTTTAAGCAGTAAAATGACTAATTTTCCATCTGTAAATGATTCCGCTAAAGGCCAGATCCAAAAGAGGATGCTTAAAGTGGCGAAGCTTGTACAGCTTAGTCACCTCACCTTTGGGGGCTGTGAGTGTGCATCCGAGAGAGCGCGAGGGACTTTTTCCTCTGCCAGCCTGGCAGCAGGCTTCTAAAAAAAAAATCTGCAGTCAGCAGACTCTAGTACTTTTTTTTAAAAAGACATTTACTGTGAACATTACTCAAGCTGGCACAGTTCCCTTTTTTATCTCTACCACTTCTTTCTTACTGAAACAGCAAAGAAATAGGACATTTGTGGTAAACAGCTAGTTCAGGAGATACCTGCTTCTTCATGCTGGTGTTTTTCCTCACAGAAAGGATCCTAAGAATAGCAGGCTAGAAATCATGGGAAGTTTCTGGGGTTTCCTGAGGGAAAACAGATAAGAAATAGAAAGGATGTAGCATCTGAGTCAGCTTTCTACTGTGCCCACATACATGAAGCTGTGCTTCCCCTTGGGGAATTGGGCACCAGAAAAAATAATTGCTACCATGTAGTATGTCCACTTTCTTAAAAAGACCAATGTAATACAAAAATGGAGGCCAAGGCTGCTAACATGTAAAGACAGCAAAGGAACAAAATCATCTAACCAAGATGGCAACTGAAACCAGGGACGTTCTCAACAAGTATCACTGGAATTAGCAGACATGTGACAAAGTCAACAGCCACCTCTGACGTTTTTTTTGGATAGTGCTTTCTGAGGCAATGCAAAACAGTATCAGCGTGGAATCTAAAACTCCCCCTTTTTTACCAACCCTTTTCTAATGCACATTGCAGATTAAGCTTGTAGTATTTTCTGTCTCTACAGTCACTTTGCTAATGCAGTGTAGCTCATGACTTTACAAAATGCTGAGAGACAGAGAGAACTCCCATGTGACCCACATTTTGAAATTTAAGGCCCTTGACCTGCAGGTAAGAACACAAGCCTGGCAACACACAGATTTTCTGGCTGACCAGGAGGAGCAGTGAATCCAGCAGTACATTAACATTAGCCTAGGAAAGAAACCTGAGGTCCTCCTGCCCCTTTACTCTGCCCCAGTGAGGACCCACCTGGAGCACTGTGTCCAGTTCTGGGCTCCCCAGTTCCAGAAGGACAGGGAACTGCTGGAGAAGGTACAGCAAAGAGCCACAAAGATGATGAAGGTATTAGAACATCTCTCTGATGAGGAAAGGCTGAGGGACTTGGGTATTTCTAGTCTGGAGGAAGACCAAGGCAAGAAGGATCAACACTTATAAATACATAAAGAGTGGGTGTCAGAAGAATGGGGCCAGTCATTTTTCAGTGGTGCCCACTGGCAGGAGAAGAGGTAAAGGGCACAAATTTGAACGGAGGAACGGAGGAAATTCCATCCAAACCTGAGGAGGGTGGCAGAGCCCTGGAACAGGCTGCCCAGAGAGATGGTAGAGTTTCCTTCTCTGGAGACATTCCAAACCTGCCTGGACAAGTTCCTGTGCCCCCTGTTCTGGGTGGACGTGCTCTGGCAGAGGGGTTGGACTAGATAATCTCCAGAGGTCCCTTCCAACCCCACATCATTCTGTGATACTGTGGTTGTCCTGCCATTGAATATTACTAAGAACTGAAGTGCAAAGACATTGTTTTCCACAGTGTGGGAGAACATGGTAAGAAGGCAGGGGTGATGCAGGGGTGGTATAAAGAAGCTGCAGAGGAAAGAGGGGTAACTCCTAAACTCCCAAGCCGATAGATAGGGCTGGAGGCAGTGTCTGTTATGGTCGTTCCCTTACAGTATGAGAGTGGGTCCAAAATGTTATTCCAGAGATGAAGAAAAGCCTGACTTCAGTATTGAGATGCACAGCTGATCACTCAAAGGCAATTAAAATGAATTGGCTGAATTTGTTTATTTGAAGGTAGCATGAGTGAAAGCTCTTCATTTTAGGAATTCAGGTAAGGCTTTCCACTGTCTGGGAAAGGTGGGGGGATTGATTTGACTGATAGAATATATTACAGCTTACTGTTTCAAGAGTATTGATATGCTAGAGCAGACTACATATCCTGGAGCTACACAATTATTATTTTTTTTCCTAAGCTGCCTGTCTTCTCAATATGATGTGAGAAAGGCATCAAGTTATTTGAGTGTCAGTAATCTAGATTACATATTCATTGGTAGTGAGCAAAACATATTTTGAAGTGTTAGCTTTCTGAACCCTTATAAAGCACAATTCTTTTAGTGTCTTCTACTTTTAACAATCCTCCTATCCCAGATTGTGACAAACAAAGGATAACAATGCCACAGGAGGGGAGAGACCCACAGCTGCAGGGGAGACAGAAGGTCTTGGAGTAGTTGTGTGGCTGGGTAGACCAAGTTGAAAATAAGGTGCAAATTTGGGTCAACTGCTTAAACATTTGGGGAAGCTGACATTACTTGGTAATATTCAGTGTATGGATCTTTGAGTCTTCTCAAGAGAGCTCCATGGGTGAGATCATGAAATGCTCCTATTTTGTACGTGTTAGAAGCTGGGCAATGCTGTTGTGATTACACCCTTCTAGTCATAATGGAAGAGAGCAAAGTGAAAAAATAATAAATCCAAACATGAGACAAAACCATAGAACTTTCTTTAAAAAATAAAGGTAGTTACCATTTGGGGGCCAGGTTCTTCATAAGCTTGAATTCTTGAACTGAGCAATGCCAGGAATAAAGGCACAGGTCCACAGAGTTATGTAAACCAGACTTTTCCCAAACTGAGTTGAGATCAGCTTAGACTACCTGTTCCCTGGGTAGTTCTCTGCTAGTTGCTGGCTTTATATATAGTCAAGGAGAGAGGTAGTCATGACACTTACTATATATTTTACTATATATATAGGTAAGGGGTAACAACTTTCTGCATTCACAGCACATGGAGACAGTTTCATAGACATGATGTTGGACAGTCTGTATAGGTGAATTTAGATATAGCAGACAAGCAAGTTTATCTTGGACACTGGACTGAAAATGGTCCATGGTAAGGCCATGCTTTAGCTATAATGCACCTTTGGGGACTATTAATTTAATAAGTATAAATTTACAGCAAAAAGACGAAACAAAATAATTTGTAGCAGATTTATTTTCCCTTGGTTCCTTTTAGCTAGTGGTTTCATTTGAACGTCACAGACTCCAACCAACATATATTTGCTGTAAGGTTTTTGGATTCAGTAGAGTAGATGGATCATTGCATTAAATGCCAGATTCTTCCACTTACTAAGAAGCCATGAGACAGAGATTTGATATGCTTAATTGAAGGGTTTTATTTCCCACAAAGTTACAAAGTTTGAAGTTTTCTCTCCTAATGATTTGCCTCTGTGACTGAATCTGAACATATTTAACTGCTCTGTAAAGCAAAGAGAAATGTACCCCAGTTTTGTATGGACAGCTAGAACAGATTTGTCTGATCCTAGTTATTTTGATATGGCCCTCTAGATTTTTAAAACCACTGATGAAAAGTTTTCCTGGATAACTAAAGCTTAAACTCTAAAAAATGAAAAGTTTTCTTAACTGTCCCTTAATTATGACTGTGAAAAGCAAAGTAATTTGAAAAGGCAGAGAACACGTCTTTTTTTTTTTGAGAAACTGACAAATTTAAGACTCTACTGTGCAGCAGCATAGGAAAAAGAGCAAAGCAATCTTCTCTATTTGGAATGACCATGATTTAATTGGCTTCTACTGATCCCTTATTAATTAAAAAATATTGCAGGCTCTTTGAAGCCTGCATTTGCTTCCTATCTAAAAACATGCTTGTCAATCTTGCCCTCTCACTGCACTGTCATACAGCAAGTGTATGGATTTTAAAAATGCAGTGAGAAGTTTATGTGTTTCTTCCTCATGTGTTTATCCCAGGACTGAGAGGGCAGACATGGGTGTTTACCCCAGCTTACACATGACTTTTTTAACAACACAAAAGAGCTGAAGGTTTTCCCAGTGCCTGATCTTGAGTATTAAGCCCAAGTTTTGTGCATGTAGCTTCAATTGGGAATCATTAGTTGGGATGATTTCACTGGCCAGAACTTAAAAGGCAAAAAAAAAACCCTCTGCAGAGACCCAATTAAACACAAAATTCAAATGCACGGCCCTATTTCCTTGTGTGACCTTCGTGTCAGGCTACTGCAAGATGGTCACGGTCCCCAGGAAAAATGACAGCCTGAGGAAAGTGACTGAACAAAAGAGCCGCATCTGTCTGCTCTTGGTAGGAAGAAGGCGTGCAGCCCATCCCCTGCTGACGGCCTTAATGGTGCACCACAGTTTCTCTCAGAGGAAGAGAAGAGAAACATAAACAAGCCTGACTTCACCCGAACAGTTTCCTGAGTCAGGATGCCCTCTCCTCTGGGAGGAGCTCTGGCATGGCTACGTGCCAACAAAAGCATTTGGCTCACGCCGTGATGCTGGTACCTCAGTACCTGGGTAACGATAGCAGGGTCCTTTTTTATTTTGATGTCTTTAATATTCTTCGGAGTTTTCACAAAATCTGAAGTCTGCTATCAGTGTCCTTTTCCAGGAACATATGGATAAGCAAGATACATATCTGTACAGACAGTTTTTACTTTAATTCCCTTGCTACTGGTAAATTTGATTAGGAGAAAAGAAAAGTGCTGAACAAATATTTTAAAAATCTGCCAGCTGATTAAATCATACTTTCTCTCTATCTTCTTGGCATATGAGGTCAACTTGGGCATCATTTTAAATCTTCCAGTTTAGATTATGATCTTTAAAATGACATTAAGCTTGCTTTGATGTTCCATGTGAGTACAGGACAAAAGCCCAGGAATTAAATGATTGCTCACATTGCGGCATCATAATAATATAGCTTCAGACTCCATCCAAAAGGTAACAAATGAATTATCCCAGAAATGTTCATGCTTCTACAGTGAACTATGTCACTAGTTCTAATACAAAGAAAATAAAAGTACTCAAAACCTCAAACTAGATTATTTATTTTTAACAGGACTAGGAGTGTTATCTGGGCTCTCCTTTTCTTAACAGTTTCTGGCCCTGTTTTAAGTGCCTGCTTTGAGATACATGGAAAGGCTTAGGTTTCAGAAGTTAGAATTGTACCTTGATCTTTTCAATATTGTGCTATTCTGGTGTCCTGTAGGAAAAACTGATAGTGTGTAAACCATTTGTGGTCCAGCTTTTCTCATTAAACAACTTTCCATTGCAGAGGCTCCAGTGGAGGGTGGCTGCTGTGTGAACTGATGATATTCATTGGGCCAGATAGAGTCAAGAGCAAAATGAAATTACCATGGTTTACTAAGTTGTTGCCCATCTGCTGAGCTGCAGTAATTTTCCATTCCTGGCCTGTTCCAGTTGTGAGATAATATGGTTTAGCATTAACCTCTTTCAATTAACTTTAAATCGAAAGGCTTCAATTAAGTCACATCACTTTACACCTGGGATGGGCTAACACTATGCTCACAGTCATCTACCAGTGATTACAGTAGCTCAGCCAACAAACTATAGGCTGGTGAACTCCTCTAACGTGGTCATGCATCAGAGCCTTCAGATACCCTCAGGTCACCCTCATAAATGACTTTGAAGATGCTGGTTCTTTATATGAAGTGGACACAACCAGGGATAAGGACAAGGCAAGAAGATGAAGCATCATCAGCAGTTGCTTCTCTAGAGGTTGTAAAAGTCTTATAGTTTGTTATAGTTCAGGTCTTTCAGTTTTCTCCACTTTACAATAAACTTGTGTGAAAAGTCTCACGTTTTTGCATCATTGATTGCAAGTTGATGAAATTTGGCAAATATAATATGTAAAAGTCACCTGTAAGATATTTTATCCTTTTTTTTTTCCCTTTAATTACATTTTTGTACCATTTTGAAAGGCTCTCATTATTGATTTGTGTCTTGACTGGAAGAAATTGCTGTGGATAGGATGCAGGAAGGAACAAAACTGGTAGTGGAGCAGAAGGAATGTAAGAAAATCAGAACAGAAAGAGAAGAAGATGCTTTGGGGAATCAGGATTCCTAAATGAAGAATTTTAAGACACAAGCAGGTAACATCTTTATTATCTGCAAAATATGAATTTAATCAACAAAAAGTTTTTTTTTCCATTAAGTTAGTAACATAGAAGTCTTTATTTGAAGAGTTTTTCCTGTTGACAACCTATTCTATGCTTTGAATATGGCTGCAGTCCTGGCTAGGGTGAAGTACACGGTGATAAAATCTCTTGGAAGTGATTAAAACCCTTGGGAATACAACTGACAAAGCTAGAGTTTGGTCCCCTGAAGTAACAGAAATACAAAGAACACAAACCCTTGTGAAACGAGATTATAGTCCCTATAAGCTTGTCCAGAGGAAGAGAGATTTATTTTGAGTCACATATTACAGCTGCTCTAAGCTGTGCTGGATGTAAGCATAAGTTTGTGGTTCAGCTGGTGTAAAACAGTCAACCTTCTTAATTGGTGTGGTGGCCTTTACGGAGACCTAGAGACAGGACCCCCCCCCCAGAAATACCTTAACAAGTGCCATCCAGGGGAGGGCAGTGGGGCACGGAGACGCCGGTGTGCACGCTGCTGTGTGGCCGTGCTGCAGTTTGCTGGCTGCTCGCTTGGTAACTGGCAGGGAATCCAGAGCAGAATTGACAAGATTCATGTCTTCTGCAATGCTTGGACAGCAGGGTCCTGTCCGTTCTGTTCCCCTGCCAAGCAGCCTGGCACGCAGAGCAGAGTGCAGATGGAGCAGCACAGCTCACCTGGGCGCTGGAGGCACTTCTATCTGCAGTCTTACTGAACTCTATTTGTCTTTTTTTGCTGGTATTTTCCCAAACTAGAAGCTGGAATATAAAGCACTGCAGCCTTTACTCAAGTCTCCTTGACAGCATAAAATACAAAAGGATAAATATCACTTTGCGAGTGACAACTGCATTTTACAGGAATGTGATATAATTAGTCACATATTAATAGCTTTAATTCATCACAACCCTGCCTTAAGAAAAAGAATACAATTTATTTACCCAGAACTAGTCTAAACAGTTTGAAACATCATACCTTTATAAATAGTCTTTATATTCTTTGGATCTCCCTTTTTACTGTTTTTTTTTCACTTCTTCCAACTCTCCTCTATGTGGCTATAAAATTACCAACTAGAAACAAAGAGAGAAACAAAGTTAGAGGCAGAAAGAAGCTGGCACTGGACAATTTAGGAAATTGGCAATGGTATTTGGAGTCTTTCAGTCTGTCCCAACCTTGCTGATGGGAACTGCACAAAGAGCTAATGGGGATAAATGGTTTGTGCTCCTCATGAAGAAGTAGGAAAACTACAGAATGCTGGAATGTGTGGTGTTTTCTGAGAGAGAGCAAGAAGCAGGAAAAAAGGACAGTTTTATGGAAATAGAGGCAAGAAAGAGGTGGTTTAGAACGAGGTCATCAAAGATAATACAAAAAAAACATTGGTGCCTCAGCTATGTTGTCTTTGTCTCATCTTCAGTGAACAAAACATCATTTAAAATAAAAATGTTGCTGTAAATGTCCATTTTCTCAGGATAAATGAAATGACTCTCAGCTCTGGTTGTGTTATTAATGGTTAAATATGAATAGTTTCCATGGACAACTAGAAAGTGAGAGAGTCCAGAATCCTTTGTCCAAAATTTTTTGGGGAATCATAGCTAAATGCAATCATTTTGGTTTGTTTGAACATCATACAGACTGCTACTCTTCCCAAGCTCCAAGGTAAGTTTCTATTTGCTGTAAGCTCTGATTCAGGGCTATTCTTTGTGTTCATGTTTCATTTGTCCTTTTTCCGAATAATTTGGGTGGTTGATAATTTCACTTTCAGGCTTCATGACATTCATGTTGTAGCTATGTTAGGTAAAGAATTTAGAACCTTGAGGTTATCAATATTGTGACTTATTTTAGTGTTTGAGAGGCGTACACCTTCCAGAGGTTAAAGCAGAAAATACAAGGACATTGCTTTGTAACGCATATTGATCACAAGTATGTAATAACATCTCTGACTCTGAGGACATCGCTGCTTACATTCAAAACCTCAGTTTGCTTCTAGGCTTATCCAAACAGGCTATTTAGCTGGCGGGAGGACTGGTCGTTGCCCTTCTCTTCCCTCCTGAGCTCCCCAGTGCAGTGTATTAACTGCCTGAGCATGTTACAGCAACGTTGATTTCAACCTAAACCAGTAAAAGCAGCAGGGAAAAATTGCCAGCTGGGTATCTTCTCACCTTTGCTGAGCGGAAGGTTCCCCAAAGTTTGGAGAGACTGGAAATGAAAGTTATCCAGCCTGAGAAAAGAAATTATAAATTATAAGCATTCCTAGTGCAGGCATCGCTCCTAGAGCCTAAAATCAGCTCGACTTCCCCTGTGCCAGTTTCTGAGGGAACTAAAAAGCAGGCGGTAGAGCACAAATGTGCCCTGAAATTTTAAGGGGAATGTGCCTTGACCTTTAAGGAACATGTGCACCATCGAGGAACCCACCTACCTACGGGCAATTATAAACACCCCCCCCCCCCCCCCCCCCNCAGCTGTGGTTTCCTGCCTGCCCCGCTCCTCTCTTGGAAGCAGCCATATTTTGCCGCATGACCCTGACGGGGAGAGCTGGAGGGAGGTGCAGAGGGGCTGCGCCGAATTGCGGCTGCTGCGGTTGTCACAAATAAGGGATCTGCAGCTCGGTGGCTGCCTCTGCCCGGCGCTTTGTCAATGTGCTTCGCAGAGGGGATTTTCTTCTACTCTCTGTGACCGTTTTCCCTGAAGCTTTGACTCTTGCTGGATTTTCTTGACACTGATGTGACTAATCCTTCTGAGGCTGGTTATACGCCTGGCCCTGGGAGAAGAAAAGATGTCAGTGTGCCCAGCATGCCCGTGCCCACCAGGTTGTGCGTGGAAGAGGAGGGCAACAGAGCAGCACCGTAACCCCCTTGAGAACAAACGGAGTGATGGCAGGGGTCAGGGCTTCCTTAGAAGGAGGTGCAGGCTGATTCCACTTTGAGGACCTTTGTGCCCATATCTGGCGGGTGTTAGTGATGTATCTTCCCATCCGGTCTCTGTCCTTGTCCCAGTTCTTGGCACCCTGCTGGTAATGTCTGAGTGAAAGGGTCACGGCTGCTGAAGTGCCTGAGCCTTCCTTTGCTTAGAGAGAGGTGAGATCTGAGCACGTATCTCATCTGGGTGACTTGATTTAATCTTTCTTTGTTACACATCACTTTTTTGAAGGACCTGGCGACATCTATTTTTCACTTTATCCTGGGATGAGTATAACATGTGCATTCCCTTCCTTCTCCATAGGGCAAAGTAAGTTTATCAATTGAAGTCTAGCAATTTCAAAATAATTTTAGCATCTTTCTCTTCCTACTTGTGTCCCACGAGTATTTTTAAAAACTATTTTTCTTGTGCATGACAAATCCCTGATTACGCGCGGTGTCGGTGTTAATTTATTTTTATACCTTTTTTCTTTTTTCTTTCTTTTTTTTTTTTCCCCTCCCCTCTGCGAGACTGGAGATATGAGACTGTATTTCCTTTAATGTCACTGTTTATCGCATTTCTTTAGCAGTCACACCCACACTGTACCCATCCAAACTTGTTACCTGCGCCGCTCTGGGAAAAAAAATATAACACAAAAAAAAAAGGAAGAAAAAAAAAAAAGAAGAAGGGAAGGGATTTAACAAGGACAGCTGTAATTTTCCTAACAGGGTAGAAAGCAGCCAATTGGAAGCCCTTCCTCAGTAGACACCGACAAGACACCGGCATACTCAGGTGAAGGCAGCAATCGCATCCCTCGCTAGTGCTGCGGCGCGTCAGTGCGGTGGAAGATGGCGAGCTGTAGGCTGCCAGCCCCCGTTATTTATAGCATCAAGAGCTTCAGGGTGTGAGGCAAGCTGTTTTTAACACAGTGGCATTTTCTTCTGCTTAATCGTGGAGTAACATCACTTTTAGAAAGTCATTACTTCTGCTCAGGGGAGTTGAAAAATTATGCTTCTTTACTTAGTTAAATAAAAGGTATTTGCGAATTAAATAATACAAAAATCACTTTTCTGAGACTTTAGATGGCTTAAAGGCCATTATGTTGTCTGGCAGATGTAGAAAGGAAAATCAATAAACAGCATGTAAAAGAAAGAGGAAAAATGCAATGAGACACATCAGTCAGGCTCCTGTTCTCTCTTTTCCATTTTGGTGCCATCCCTTGTGCTGCCAAGCGGAGTATGGAGATCCCACGGCTCAGGAAATGCACAAAAACCTGCTTAGAGCGAAACACTGCTTGCAAGAACTGATCAGCAAATTAGTTGACTGATGTATTATAGCAGGTTCATTTACAGTTCACAGGGACCTTTCCTTTTCTACCTTTCTCCTCAGCACTTGCTCGTCTAATGCCAACAGAGATATCCAAGTACTCAGGCAAAAGTATGCCAGGACCTTGTCTTCCTGCAAGTGGATTTAAATAATTTCCACTGAGCCACACAGTTTTATAGAGATACCAGGGATGCAGAACACACCACGATCTTCACAAATTGTTAGGGAATGAGGGCAGAAAATCTCCAGTGAAGGACTTCCTGTGTTTTGACAGTGTCACCTTTATTGGTAGACCCCAGGGGCTCCCACACACCTCCCAGAACTAGTTTATCTTTGTGTCACACAAAAAGGTGGTTGGAAGTCATTGGAAATGCAGCAATCCTAACTTAACATGAAAGGCAGCATTATTTGTGCAGATTTTATTATACTGAGCACCCAGAGCTTATTGTAATTCTTGCAGTTCAGTAGAATTCATAACTTAAAATGAAGGAAAAAAATAAAAACAGCTTCTGCACCTTTTGAACAAGCAAATAGCTGGCCATAAATTGTACATTGAGAAGCATACAATATTTTTTATCTTTTGCCCTTCTTGTGCACAGGAAGTGGAGTAAAAGTAACGGACAGGGAGAAGATAGGTGAGACACTGTGGTTAGGCCTTTGAGGTACAGGAAATGTCTTCATGGATGCATGAGTGATATGAAATGAGGACGGAATGACCCACACAGACACGAAGATGGGTGAGTGTGCTGCTGGTTTAATATTTCCTGTGCAACCCCAGCTCAGGCCAGGACCTATCCCTATGAATCAGATCAACTCCTAGGATAGCTGGAAAAACTGATGATGACTTCTAGAAGAGTCCTGAAGTCAGGGAGAGCAAGACTAGAGGATATGAGACTGGCAGAAGGGACCAGAGGCCATGTGGGCAGCCAAACAGTTGGAAGTGCCAGACTTTGTTTTCAGGAACTGCATCAGCTATGGGCTTCCCTTGTGACATTGACCTTTGGCTACATCTCAGTTGTGAGACTCAGGAGGGCTCTGAGCTTTTCAACTTCAGTGCTGGATCTGGTCCTGTCCCACCTCCATATCTGAGATAGTCCCTCGTATACACCAACCTCCTTCCACTCAATGCTCTGGGGAAAACCACGTATTACTACTACTAGATCGCATTTGCAATGACCAGGGAACAGGTCTTCCCATGCTGTGGACTCACTGATCACTTAGGTGGCAACCTGAATCTGCTTTTTCACTTTGGTTTCCCATACGCAAGATGGAAAGGATAATTTTTTACCTTGGATAGTCCAGTGCCTTTCCTTAAAAATAATGCAATAAATAATCACAAAGTGCTAATCTTAATGAACTTAGGGAAATATGTATATAGCTAAGGGGGTCATGAAGTCCCACTAGGTTGAAGACAAAATACAGACATCTACCTCATCCAAAAAAGCAGACATTTATTATAGTCTATCTTCCTGCAAAGTCTCTTTCTGCCTCCTGCCTGCTCCATGAAGGGCTCCATGAAGTCAATAGTGCCTTAGGTACCTGGATCCGTGTGGCGACAAACAGCTGTTTTGTCAGGAACTGGGCTGTGAGATACAAATTCTGGGCCAAATCACAAGGACTAATCAATGCTTATTTTTGGCTTTGGGTGTCTGAACAGAGAAAAGTCTCTCTGAAGTCCTTAAGAGTCCTCCCTGTGTAAACACTTTCTTGTTTTAGGTCCATACATTTCTTTAAAGAAACAACTTTCACTACTGATATACTCTCTTCAAATTACCGAATAATGTAATGCATTTTTAGGCTGCTGAGGTGACTTGGCCTTAGGCTTCTTAATTATAAAGTACCCAAGGCCTTAATTAATTTGTAGGACTGAACAGGGGATGATGTTCCACATACCTTCTGAGAGTCAGGTCAAAATCCTGTACTTATGAAAGCAGAAACATTAAATCAGGTACAAGTGTCATATTCTTGCAGCCTTTCCAGAAATTGAAATGGTTTTGGTGGGAACAAAGTGCTATTAGAAGTGTTCCAGGTTTATATGGTGATGTCGTTCTCAAGTTTTGCAACAAACCACTTGTGTAGGACTGTTGCACTAAGTCAACCAATAAAATTGCATACCTGGGGAATAAGACATCCCAGTTCTCTCAGGGCCCTTTGCTAATCCTGTCTAAGTCCCAAAACTCCTGCCACTGACTTCAGCTGTTGCGTGATGGTACAGGCTGGGACAAGTGCTGCCTCCTTATTCCACCCAGGAAAGACCTGCGGCTATCTGAAGTTTTACCAATAGAGGGCTCTATTGGTTCGATTTAAGTCACAGGGAAGGGGGGACGAGACTTTGAGGGGGGGTTAGGTTGCTATAGTAGACCCTATACTATAAGGCTCCACCTATAAGTGGAGTCAGCCGAAGTGAGTTGAAAGAAATGCTTAAAGGGACATCATTTAAGTGCTACTCTCTCTGGTTTGTTGTTGCTTTGTTTTGGTATTTTGAAATACTGATGCTGGCTGACTTGCTTATCTGCTGTTGGAAAGGCACAGTCCGGAATGCTGTGAGGTATTTTAGGACCAGGAAAATATTAGCAGTGTGACGATTTTAAATCACTTGCAGTGTTTAAAGCCTATCAGAAATAAAACGATATGTTTGTGATTTACCAAATACTTTTTTTTTAGTCATGTTTGCTCTTCTGATGTATGTCTTTAAGCACAACACACAAATATGGATGTGCATGTTAATGTAAAAAAAAATAAAAAAGGAAATTCATGTTAATAAACATTAAAGTGACTTAAAGGATAATATTTTCTATCGTGGGTTTCCTAAGATTTTTATTCTGTCCCACTTAAGATGGAACATATTATTGGCTCAGCTGCAGGAGGGCGTCCAATAAACTGAAAAATAACCTAGACTCTTTCTGAGGTGTTTGCTACCCAGCGCCTGACCCCTCTCACTAATCAATGTCTCGATGCCCTGACTCACCTCTTCGCTTCCACAAACAGGCCTTCCGATTCCACTTTTTAGTTCTCGTCATCCATTTCTCAGTGACTGGAAAGATGCTGGTCTCATAGCATATTCATGTTTTCTCAGGTTAGCTAGACTGCAGCATATATGTTCTCTAATGCACGGCAAATGAGATTCACACTTCTTTTAATGTGGACGGCGCAGAACTGGGGGAAAAAAAAAAGGGAAAACAGAACTAACAAATGTGCTTACACAAGCATGATGGCTACCAGACACATTTGCATATAAATATTGTATGTATATCTTCTTAATGGAAGACTGTGATTTTTAGGTGTTCTTGCCCTCTTATGACACGAACCGTATAGCTAACCAAGCAAAAAGCCCTCTCCACATGAGCGTGTGTTTACATACATAGGTACATAAGAAAGAATACATATACAGGGTATAATTCCAATGTGTATGAATAGAGCGAATTGAAGTTCATTTTATTGTGCAAGCATGGTTCAAGTTCCATTTCTATGCAACGATGCAGTGACAGGCTTCCTATAAAATAAATATGGACCACAAATGAAAATACTTTAGCTTGCTGTTCTTACATTTTTCCCCAGTAATGAATACAGACTTCAACTTGGGAAAATATAAAATGATTCTGCTTTCAGTACAAATGGCCCTACAAAAATCAATTCCAATTTCATCTTTGTTTTAGTAAAAGAAATAAAAGAACAAAAGGATCAGGACTATAAATAATGACTACCTGTGGTTTTCATAAATAAATATCTCCAAAGCAGTGGAAAGCTGTAGAAATGCATGGATATTTTATTTTCTCTTCCCTCATGAATTTGTTGTGTTGGAGGAATGTGTATAAATAGATGGGTAGATATGGCATGGATTCAGATTCAGCCATTTTCTCCAAATAAAAACATATGTTTCCCTGTTGATGTTGCTTTTTGTCCTTTGGAATGCATTAACACATTAATAATGGAAAGACTGCAATAATGTATGGTCTGCCTATGATGTTTTTAAAAAATCTCATAAATATGAATCTATAGGTACAAGAAAGCTGTATATGCTTATGCCCACGTCGTAAATCATCTTCCTTTGTTTAAAAAAAAAAAAAAAGGAAAAGGTGGGGGAGGAGGGATTGAGGGTTTTCTCACTGGAACCTTTTCATCTTGTCTAGGGAGAACTAAGAAATACAACCATTGACACTTACCTAGATATTTTTTACAAAGTCATGTCCCATTTATTGTTCCTCTATAGGAAAGATGTTTTCCTTCTCTTTAATTTTCAGGAAGGGAAAATCTCGTTCTGCTTTCTAGCCCTGTTGGAGAGAAAGGACTGCCTTTCCCCACCCCCAGGTTACAACTTTAACTCATAATTCCACCACACACACACACCCCCCACACCCCCAAGAAAATAAGTAGCTAACATGATGCTATGTGAAATGTGATGAGCTGATTTGGGAGATTTTCAGTTCAGTCTCCACAGCCAGGAGGAGTGGATGCAGCTCGGTTCTTTCAGTGACCGCACATGGGTTTTTATTCTGGGGTCCATGCGACGTTTGCCTAGGGAAAGACAAATTATACACCCTTGTGTGTGCACCTCTGCATAGATTGGAAGCTATATTATTGCATTAATTGCATCTCATGAAGGTAATAGTATCTAGAAGGAAAATAAAATAAATAAATACAAGAAAAATCGCTCAGAAACCAATATTTTAACTGATGGGGCTTATCTGGAGCGTCTGACTTCTAATAATACCACGCTGGAAATACTGGTTGTGTGACAGCATTTCATCCTTCTCTTTCTTCAGGGCAGAAAGGTTCAGCCAGCACTTTATTCCTGAAACAGTATTCATACAAAATGGATTGCTAGATTTAAACCTACTACCCAGTGCTGCTGACTAATATAGTGTTATTCTGTCCCTCCCTCACTCCTCTGTAATCAACAAAGCATGCATAACAGTGGAGTGTTTCACAGTAATTTTGGTGATGTTTTGCCTTGCTTGATTGGAAAGTATTCCTGAGGAGGATAAATAAGCTCGCCCCCAAACTCTCCCCTCTATTTCCCTTGCTGATGGTGCAGAGTAGTGGTTCCCTGCAAGATGAGAAACAAAAATAGAGTAGATTGGAATGCTTCACAGGGAACAAAATTTGCGGCTCACTGGCTTCTTCTCCCATCTGTATTATTAGCACCGTATAGATTTAATAATTAGGTGATTGAAGACATTTTGATGATGGAGCGTTTTCTATGATCTGCAAAAGAAAGCATCTGTTTTCCTCATGTACCAATTAATTATTTATGCAGCAGAAAATACAGTAGACTACCTTGAGGATGAGCAGGTTGGGTGTTTGTGTAACAACAGCAAGGCCTGGCCTGGAAATTATGTCATTCTGACCTTCAAAGTCCAAACCCAATTATTTTTCAGCCAAGCAGTAAACAAACAGTACTCTCTTCTGTCTTCACTTCCACCTCACTTTTTGCCTCCCTGTCCTCACAGAGGGCCTGTCAGCTTAAACATCACCTTTCCTTTTATTTTCCATTTCCTGTCTATGTATTTTATTAGCACCTTTTCTATTTTACAGTCCTACGCACTGATTCGACACCGGCTTCATCCCTCGCAAAGCTCTACTGTTCAGAGTAGGTGCTGTTCTGCATTGTGGGAAATATGCAAAAGCACCCAAACCTTCTTTTTTTTTTT
>VZTM01038026.1:6257-50248 GCA_013400555.1 Jacana jacana
CCCCCCCCCCCCCCCCCCTTTTTTTTTTTAAAGGGCTGTGGGATATTTCCCTGTTCCTATTAGAGAAGGACAGAAAGTGAAATGTTAGCAGCTATTGTTACAGTGGAAGATCAAATGGTTTTTAAAGCTCAAGTTAATGAGGGACCTTCAAGACTCAGAATAGAAAAGGTAGATCCCTCAGCCCTGGAAAGTAAGCCCTTAATGTCACATTTACCTTACTGATCCCAGGAGCAGACATAGATCCTGCTGAAATCTGTCAGTGAGGTACCCACCCCCTTAACTTACTTTTTCTTTGCCTGAGAAAATATGTTAAAAAAACCTGCTCTAACCGAAGGGAACTTAACCCAACTTGTATTTCCTGAAGTAAGGCCAAGAAACAGCTTGACTGGGATAACACACTTTGTCACTTTCTTCTTATTATAGAGTGTGAGCGTGTGACATTTAGATCCCCTTTGCTTTAGTAATACATTCTGAAGACTGTTAATTAGTTAGGCTAAATTAATTATCCAAATACATAATATTTGCTACATGCAGCAATTTTACACCTATCAGAGTCTTCCAAAACTAGCTAACAGTAACAAAATTATCTGAAATGCTTTTTTAATGGTGTACAAGATCCTTTAAGGGGAGACCACCATCTTTAAATCCTAGATTCAGAGGACCAGCCCCAGCCTTTGGGTAATATTTTCAGCAGGCTCAATAGTAAAAACAGAAGACTTGACCATTTGTATTCAATGCTATGAAAACCAAGGTCTTTCTGGACTTAAAATCTCCAAATTATTTGATAAGCATTAAGCAACGGTAATAAAACAATTGACATTAGCTGCATTTACTTGAACTAACATTAAATTGTCAAAGGAAACTCTCCAAAATGGGGAGATCCTGAAAAAATAAAATTGCAGGAGACAAATTAGTGGGGAATACCCTGACAAAAGATTTCAGATCAGAATCACAATCTGTTCCTGATTGGTATCTAACCAAGCTGCAGCTTAACAGCACAAAGTGCTCAACTTTTCTTGAAGCTTCTGTGTGTCTTTATGTAGAACCACCTCATTATTGATAGAACAAAGCACCATCAGCCTGAAATTAAACACTCCTCCACCTGAATCATGAGGAAGGTAACCCAGCAAAGGTTACAGAATCAGGAAATTGTCAGAGTTGGAAGGGATCTCTAGAGATCCCCCAGTCCCACTCCCCAGCTAAAGAAGGGTTGCCCAGAGCACATCACTCAGGATGGCATCCAGACAGGGCTGGAAGGTCTCCAGAGAAGAGGACTCCACACCCTCCCTGGGCAGCCTCTGCCAGGGCTCTGCCACCCTCACCCCAAACAAGCTTCTCCTCATATTCCAATGGAACTTCCCGTGTTCCAGGTTGTGCCTGTTGCCCTTTGTCCTGTCACTGGGAACAACTGAGAAGAGTCTGTCTCCGTCCTCCTTCAACCCACCCTTCAGACACTTGTGAGCACTGGTAAGGTCTCCCCCCAGCCTTCTCTTCTCCAGGCTAAAGAGTCCCAGCTCTCTCAGCCTTTCCTCATCAGGGAGATGCTCAAATCCTTCCATCATCTTTGTTGCCCTACGCTGGACTCTCTCCAGTCGTTCCCTGTCTCTCTTGAACNATGCCTACCAGCTTAGGATATCGTGAAAAGAATTTCCTAAATAATTATTTTCTCTGAAACCAGCCTGTAAATATGGTCTATATCCCTTCTTCCATAGTCCTATGCTTTGTAGAATCATGTATGTTGTGGTAGACCCAGATCCAATTGCTTTCACAAGACCAAATCCAAAACCCCCACTTATGTGCCTTAGCAAAAAAAAAAAAAAAAGGCTGTTTCTGGAAAGGAAGAAAAAAATTACCTCAGTCCATTCCATTACACATGAAAAAATGTCAAATTGATGGGCAAAGAGACTGAGAAGTGTAACTGTATGGATACTGTGTGGATGAAGGATAAAGTAAACCAAATTACAAAGGACCTTTTTTGAAATGCACAAACAGATTCTAGAAACCCAGTCCTGTTTTCTGCCAGATAAGCACTAGCAGTAAATTCAAAAATCTGTATTTCCTGCCTGGGTTTTGGAATTGTGTGTGTTAGTTTTGTGAGGAAAGGCCATAGAGTCAGTCCTGACTCTACAAAATGTCTGAACTTTGGAGAAAACAGACCCAGCTGTATTATCATTTTTTTTCTACTGGCCACCATTAGACAACCTACTTATTTCTTCCACTTTACGAAATTTGTCTGGTTTGATCCCAATATCGGTTACTTTTCAACTCACACATTCCGTAGGAGGCTCAAAGCACTTCATTTTTGAGATTTTATCTCAAATAGCATCGTTGCAATTAGACCACTTCACGAATCCAGTCACAAAGATTCCACCAACTTTGCTTTTATCTTCCTTTCCTTATTTCTAAGCCCGTTTTCAAAATACTGAGATAAAAGCAATCCAGATGCGCAATGAGATATCACAGGCTACACCGAAAGTCGGTGTAAAAAGACTTCATTACGAGTTCATTGCTTGTATTTAGGCCAGTACACTTGCAGCCTACATGTCAAAAAATGCATCACCCATTTATTCTGCCCTTCCCGACCAGATTTAGCAGTATTTTACTCTGCTCAGTAGCTCAGGGAGCCCTGCAGCGTTCAAACTAACCCAATTCAGACTGTCACTAGTGACAATGAGGAGCAAAGCCTCTGCTGTACTTCAGCTGCAGACAAGCAACCAGACAACTCCACAAACACAACTGTGAAAATATCTGACAAAACCCAGTTTTATTTTAGTACTGGGGCCCTTAATATGTCACAAGCCAAACAGAACAGGAGCATGAACAAATGGTGGTCAAATTCCTACCCTGCCTTAAGAAGGAGAAGGTAATATTGAAAATTCACGCAGTAATCTCATAGTCAGCAGCTTTATAATGTGATCGTGACAACAGAGGCATGAGAAAAGCCATGACATCCCTTCTTCCCTTGCCTCAAATCTACTCTCCTAATGCATCCTGTAGAGATAAAGGGTACTTGTCAGAATACTTCTTTAGAAGTCAAAGAGACTGCTGATACCGCAAGACAAGCCTCTGCACAGCAAGAGAAATATTCTTAGTTTGCTTTTATAAATCCAACAGAACGGTGGTTTCAGAAATAAACAATTCTTAACAAGCCTGTATTCTAAGTCAAGCTCATTCCTGGTGTCATTATTCTTGTCCTGTCCATAATACACTTATCTTCCTTCAGGGAAAGAACCTGATGTCTCCTTACCACGTTTCTCTACATTTCCCTAATTATATATTTCCTAAACTTCTCTTCCTCTATTTTCCTTCACTTTTTGGAAGGTTTTTTGTTCTTTAATAAGCCAGCTCTCCACCCTGTGCTGTTGTAAACAACCTCTAAAGCTAAAATACATGCAAGGATCTAAGACTTCTTGCCTGATACTTTGACACTGGGGACCTGGCCGCTGGTGACTGTCAGTGATTTCATTTCTCTATGGATGCTCTCTAGATGTATTACCCAACTATTGCCAGTCTTTGGAGGCTTGCAATCTTAAGATGCCTGAAAGTGTCTGTCAAGCTATCCCCCTACCTATCACCCACTTGTTCTCGTGCTCAATAAATATCTTCCCTTATCACAGAAAAGAAATTCAGTGCCATTGCATGACCTTGCAACTGGCAGAATATCCTTGGCTATTTTCATGTTACAAGCAACCCTGTAAGACACACAAATACACAGGGAAGCCTTTTCCTAGCCAGTTAGTCTCCAGTGTGAGCTGAATCACCCCAAAAACCACTGCTAGCAAAAGTGCTTTGGAAAGACGTGATACAAGTCGAGCACCTTATTTTGGTCACATCACAAATTGTTTGGAAGGGGAAAGGAAACAATTTAAAATGTATATTTTTCCTAAAATAAATATATATCGGTTTATATCAACAAATTCTATAATAACATCAGCAAAAAGCCAAACCTGCAAATGTCACACCTTCTTTTATGAGCTGTAAAACAGAAAAAGCTTGTTGGTTTACAATCCAGATTCTTTCAACCCGGTGAATCCATACCTCACCCTGAACAATGATGCAGGATATAAACAGCCTAACCTTGCTCCTGGACAACCACTTTTCCATCCTTTAATTATGTTTGTCACAGTAATCAGTCTTTCTCAAGTAGGGGCAATGATTTTAAACTGAAAGAAGGGAGACCGAGTTGAGATCTCAGGAAGAAATTCTTTGGTGTGAGGGTGGTGAGAGCCTGGCCCAGGTTGCCCAGAGAAGCTGCGGCTGCCCCGTCCTTGGAGGTGTTGAAGGCCAGGTTGGAGGGGGCTTGGAGCAACCTGGTCTGGTGGGAAGTGTCTTTGCCTAGGGCAGGGGGGCTGGAACTGGATGGGCTTTAAGGTCCCTTCCAACCCAAACCATCCTATGATTCATGTTGCTTTCACCAATAATAGCAACACTAATTCCTAATAACTTCTACTGAAGTCAGAATAGACAGGAGTCTTGATCATGGATTCCTTGTCTCAAAAAAAAACGCCAAACACCATTAGATTCTATATTTTAATGTGATTCTGCACTGAAATCCTCACCGTGGGACTGTTTCCACCAGTAAGGTTACACCACCAACTATGTCATATATTAAAAGTATATTCAGCTATTAAGGAGACACTCTCACTGTAACTCTACAACCCACCACCTCTGCAGGCAGCCTGCCTCTTGTCTGCTTTCCTTCCAGATATGGGTCTACAACTGAAAAACACACTTAATGGAATCCCACTTGTTGGAATTGATTAGTTTGAGGAAGAGGAGGCTGAGGGGAGACCTCATCACTCTCTACAACTGCTTGAAAGGGCACTGTAGAGATATTGGTGCTGGTCTCTTTTCACGAGCAATGAGCGATAGGACAAGAGGGAATGGCTGCAAGCTGCAGCAGGGTAGGGTTAGGCTGGATATTAGGAAAAAATTTTTCACGGAGAGAGTGGTCAGTCAGTGGAATGGGCTGCCCAGGGAGGTGGTGGAGTCCCCATCCCTGACTGTGTTTCAGAGTAGATTGGATGTGGTGTTGAGGGATCTGGTGTAGGGGAGAACTTGTAGAGTAGGGCTGATGGTTGGACTTGGTGATCCCAAGGGTCTCTTCCAACCTAAATGATTCTAGGATTCTATGAAAATGTCAGCTTCTAGCACGGCAGAGAGCTGAGCACCTTGACTGCTTTCTGTCCACAGTTCTGTCAAGTTGTCCAAGACCAGTAAATCAAACTTAAATAAAGTTATTTATGACTCAAGTGGATCCTCACTTTGTAATTTCTTGGAAGAAAAAAAACAAAAACCCAAACCAAACAACACAACAAATTGCTTAATACATTAGAACTGCCACCTCCTTCTCTAGTTGGGCTTTAATTTAATGTTGTATTAAATAAACGATATGATTTTGTACCTTTGGTGTTGCTGCCGTAAGAGTTTTGTGATTGCCTCCAAATGAGTCAACCTCCCTTTAAACTTTTCTCCCATACACATATCACTCCTCAGTAATTACTCATATATTCTATTAATTTTTCAGCAGCCTATGTATAGTATATTACCAGATATGACTCAAGTGCACCAACTACAGTAACGTGATCTTACATCCTGTCTCTTTCTCTCTCTCTCTCCCACTACACGCTCTCAATTTTTAGTGAAGTTACTGATTTCATTTAGATGAAGGAAGAAATGAAGGAAGAAACCCTTTTTTTTTTTTTTTTTGGCAGCCCATTTGAATGGCAAAGTCGCAGTTCAGAAGAGGTGCAAAATACAGCAAATGTTGCAGCAACCCCTCGTGGCTAAATCTACACGTAAATGAGGCATTTGCAGAAATTGAACTCAAATTCAAGGGACCGCTATTTCTTCCAACTTCCACGCTTCGGCACTGGCAAAGGATAGAAGAGGTTACTGCTTTTAAGCCAGACCATTAAGGAGAGCCTAAGAGCCTCTTGCATCAGCTCTGTGTTTGACCTCCGTCTCCTGTTTCATAAGATCACTGCCAAAAATTCAAGCAACATGAACAGAACTGGGTTTTTTTTTGCAAGCAGGAAGGTGAAATTAGGTTTCTCGTGTTAAACAAAACAGGATGAAAGAGCAAGGACTGAAAACTCATTGGTGTTGGGACCCCTTCGCCACCCCATCCATCAGTGGTATTTCTCTAGGTATATTTACATTTTTTTTGGGGGGTAGACTAATATAAAAATGCCCAGAAACAAATTACTGGCAAGGAACTAACAAGTACTGCCTCTGGGGATTTAAATGAGAGGTGATGAGGACATCAGGCCGCTCCTGTTCTGGGCTTCCCAAATGTGGTTACACTTACATTTTTCAGTATTCCTAAAACCTTTCAAGCACATAACACAGTGAGCTCCACTGAGTTGGAACCTACTGTTTCACCACGTTGCACTTCTGCTTTTTTTTTCTTGCCTCCTACCACAGGGCCAGCATATTCTGGCTTTGACGAAATATACAGTGGCCACTCATTTTCTATCACAAAGGTAGCATTTCCATTGATCTGCTATCATGCCAAAAAAGCCATTGGGGAAAAAGAAAGGTGCAGTGTTAGAGAAAAAAAAAGAACTCACTCAAGCAGCATGCAGGTGTATTCTGAATGTTAATTAATGGATCTTTTTTTGTGTTCAAGACTTGAATACAACCACTGCTGTTATGCAAATTGGCAACTACAGGATAGAGGAAAACCATTCCTGGCTTTGAGTATTAAAGCCTTCATGTGGGTCCACATGAAGAAAAAAAGGTTGTTCTGCCTCCACACACATATTTTCAAAGTCTAAAAGAAGGTTCTGGCTAGAAAAAAAAAAAAGCAGTCACGTATTCCAGATGTGTCCTGCACAGCTCTCAACAGCCTGTAGCTTGCTTCTGCAAGCTATAAATGGAGACAGAGCAGAACATGACATATCTGGTGTAGAATCATAGAATCATTTTGGTGGGAAGAGACCCTTGGGATCATCAAGTCCAACCATCAGCCCTACTCTACAAAGTTCTCCCCTACACCAGGTCCCCCAACACCACATCTCATCAACTCTGAAACAGTCAGGGATGGGGACTCCACCACCTCCCTGGGCAGCCCAGTCCAGGCTCTGACCACTCTTGCTGGGAAGAATTCTTTCCTCATAGCCAGCCTAACCCTACCCTGCTGCAGCTTGAAGCCATTCCCTCTTGTTCTATTGCCCGTGAGAAGAGACGAGCACCAACTTCTCTACGGTGTCTCTACAATATCTACAATGTCTCTACAATGTAGGTATGATGCTATTTGCTTCTACTTCTGGGTTTAGGCAAGACTAATTTGGATTTGCTAACTCTCCTTATGCCACGACACGGTTCATATTTTCTTATCTCACCGCTTTCTTCCATCTGTTTGGAAAGAAATTCTAGAATGGTTCGAGTTGGAAGGGACCTTAAAGCCCATCCAGTTCCAGCCCCCCTGCCCTGGGCAGGGACACCTCCCACCAGAGCAGGTTGCTCCAGGCCCACTCAGACCTGGCATTGAAGCCCTCCAGGGATGGGGCAGCCACAGCTTCTCTGGGCAACCTGGGTCAGGCTCTCACCTTTACACAGAGGAAAGGATTTCTTCATCGTATCTAATGTAAATCTCCCCTCTTTCAGTTTAGAATGATGTGGTATCACTTCCTACAAGGATGCTCTGGTATGAGAAGAAACATGGTCCTTTTAAAGTATGACCGAGACGGGTTTGCAGCAAAGAAATACTGGGCACATTATGCACTATTAGGAAGGAGCAGCCTCAGGAGGTACCAAGAGTTTGGCTTCCCATAAACTATCGACAAAGTTTATACACAGCATTTATTATAAGAATGTTTGAGTGTAAAAGCAGTGGCATTCAGAGAGACTTTAAAACAATTGCCCAAGACCACTTCAATTTTATAAGCATGGGATTTATCTCACTGATTATTTGGTATCTGTATTCAAAGCCTATTATATTAGACTTATTTTCGTCAATAACACGAATAGGTACACTTAAGTCATAAAGTGTCTTACCTGTATTAGTCAATCTGTCTATAGACACTTTAAAATGTCTATAGAAGTCCCCAATCTCAAAAACGAAATCAAATAGAGACAACCTGCATTTCATCAGATGAAACCATCAAACGAGATTAAACTAAACACAGTACCAGAGGAAGCAGATGTTAAAAAACAACCATTTGGAAAGGATCCTGGGGAACCTCAGATTTTCTAGTTTGCTAAACTCTGTTGTCAGTATTCCAGCCTTACTCCTACCATGTAATTTCATCTGCTTCCATGGTGTGGAGCCAGTTCTGGGACAAGGGGAAGGGAAGAAGGTGAAGGGAAAGGGAAATTCCATGAGTAATCTGAAAATTGCTCTCCTAAATTTCAGAGTCAGTCCTCTGCTACTTGTTCTTTGCATTCGCCTCAGGATCTTTGACTCCATTATTTCATGGTCACTACAGCTAATGCTGCCATAGAACCATAGAACGGTTTAGGTTGGAAGGGACCTTAAAGATTATCTAGTCCAACCACATGCCACGGGCAGGGACACCTCTCAATAGACCAGGTTGTTCAAAGCCCTCATTTATTCTAGCCCTGATCAGTTCTTTCCTGTTGGTGAATCCATTTGCACATCACCCCTTAGCCAGTACCTGGGTCGAGAAGTTAGTCCTGACGTCCTCCAGAATCTTCTGGGTTCCTTATGTCTTGCTGTGTTGCCCTTCCGGAAGATACCAGGGAGAGCACAGCCCCCTCATGAGATCCTGAGGCTTCTGAGTTGTTTAGAGAAGATCTCATCTGATTTTTCATCCCGATGAAGCAGCCTGAAACAAACTTCCATCACAGGGTCAACCTTCGCACCTTGACCAAAAAGTGAAGTAGATTTTTATTAGTTAAAAAAGTACAGCACTAATAATTCCAAACTAATGAGCTCAGAGGTGGGAAAAGGTTCGCTGTGATTTATTACAGAATATACAAGACTGCATCGCAGGAAATCTTGTCTTTGAGCCCAGTTCAGCAATTCATTTGCTGATTGACCTTGAAAGGTTATTTTGTGTACATCTTTAACTTCATAATAAGAACAAAACCTCCCCTCTTCTCTCCCAATTTAAAGTAGCACTCAGTAAATCTGACTTATTCTACTTGTTTGAATATTACATTGGAGCAGCAGCTTTATTGGAAATTTAAAGGGGCTGTGTTCAGTGAACATCTTAAAAGCTTTATTTGTTAGAGAACATTTTGTTCCTTCTAAGCTAAGTGAGTACAAAATGTTTGCAAATTTGTGTTCCTGAAGTCTCTCTAGTAAACACGCTTGCATCTCTTCAGACCATAAAACTCCTTCTGGCTGCTAAATTAGCAGGATTCTAGAACAGTACAAGAAAATATTTTCTTTTAAAGCCTTTCCTGGAGACAATCAAACATAGGTTTTTATTCCTCTGTAGGTGACAAACGTAACAAATGGCAGTTTATTAAAGGGTGGAATATTGATGGAAAGCAGGTGCTTCTTTGTGCTATTTTCTCATTACAATCTGCATTAGAAAATGAATACAGGCATTTTCTGTACATCATCTTGTGTATACATATAGACATTTGGATTTTCATCATGAGTCCATGTAAACAACAAAGGCTATAGGATGCATTAATGAAAGAAGCTGCAGTCTCAGATCAACAGTGTCGCAATAAGCAATTCTACTTAGCAAATTCTACTTAGAACATGAAGAAAGGTGAAAAATAAAGATTATCCAGTTTATGGCAAGCAGTTACATGAAATTACAATGACTAATATGCAAAAGAAAATAATAGGTTAGACTACATGCCTTATTATTGGGAAATAGTATTTAAAATAATTCTTAATTTAAAAATGGTGGTATATCAAGAAATTGTCACTTTGCTTTGCTTTATTGCTCGTGTGTTTTGCACTTTTGTTAATCCACTAGGTTTTCTTTGCTCCTAATGGGTTTAAATTGGATGCCTGATCAGAAACCATCTGATAGATCAGATTAGATCTGATCTAATATTACCATCTCTGAATATTATCTTTCTTCCTCAGTCCAAAATTCTGTCTGGAATCACTGTAGTATACCTATAGTGAAGGACAAGGGATTAGTTCCTCAACCAACAGGTAAGGAAGTTGTGGATGGGGCAAGCAAGCCAAGGACCTGGGCTGATGAGAAGAGAAAGGACTGAGCAATCAAAAAACAGAGCTGAAATGAGATCACCTCGAGTGTAGGCATGAAGAGATGGAAATGCATGAGGAACAGCCTTATGGAGAACACTCTCAAGTCTGTACTGGGGAATCAGTGTGCTTGGGTGCCTCTCTGAAGGACCTCTTCAGTATGGCGCATAACATGGAATTAGAAGAAAAACAGGAGTTAGAAGTTTGTGCAGTTACTGGGCTATGACCTCACTGGGATTAGGGAGTCATGGTGGGATAATTCACATGATTGGTGGAATGCGATGGATGGATGGATGGATGAATAGATTGAGGTTTTTTAGCAAGGACATGCCAGAAAGGTGAGGAGGGAGTGCTTCACTTCCTGTGAGAGGGCTGCTAGAGGTTTACCTTGGAATGGGTCAGGAGTCAGTTGAGAGCTTAGAAGCGCTGTTGTAGTGGGTGTCTGCTATAAATGTCCTCATGAGGCAAAGTAGATGAGATCTCATTCAATTGGAAGAAGCCTCACAGTAACAGTCCTGGTCATCACTGACAACCTCCTGACACAGGTCACTGAGTAGCCAACAAGGAACAGTGCACTGCTCATACATATTCTCTCCTGGGACACATTAGGCAGAGCATTGTGACCCTTGTGAAGGTGATCCTTCCCCTCTACATAGCACTGGTGAATCCACACCTGGAGTGCTGTGTCCAGTTCTGGGCTCACCAGTATAAGAGAGACATGGACATGCTGGACATACTCCAACAAAGGGCCAATTAAGATGGTTAAGGGACTGGAGCATCTCTCCACGAAGAACGGCTGTGAGAGTTGGGACTGTTCAGCCCAGAGAAGAGAAGGCCCAGGGAGTTCTTATTAATGTGTACAAAAATCTGATGGGAGAGAATGAAGAAGACTGAGCCAGAGTCTTCCCAGTAGTGCTCACTGACAGCATAAATTAAAAGATAGAAAAATCAATCTGAACACAAGTAGACACTCTTTTTCTGTGAGGGTGTTCAAATGCTGGAACAGGTTGCCCAGAGAAATTGTGAAGTCTCTGTCTGTGAAGATGTTCAAAAGCCATCTGGACATGTTTCTGGGCAACCTGCTTTACCTTGGGTAGAGGGTTTAGGCTAAACAGTCTCAAGAGGTCCCTTCCAACCCCAACCATTCAGTGATTTTGTGAATAGTCCTTTTACAAAGTAGATTTTTTAAGGAAGTAGGTGTTATACCTGAGCCATTTGTCGTGTAAAGATGCTAAATAACACATATCAGACCTTTTTGTGCGGCTGATTAAAGATGCTTTTGTGCTCTTTTGTGCATCACCCATAAACTCTTTTGAAATTGTATTTAAATACCAAAGCTCATGTTAAATGGGTCAGTCATGTGACAGCAGAAATACCCAACCCTGCATTTTAAGAGCTGTCAAATCAAAATAATTGCTATTACTGATGCCTATTTTTAAGTAGGACCAAATTGCCAAAATAAGGATCCATTGGCACAGAGTCACTCTGGAGTTGATGTTCACCAAAAAAAATTCACTTTTTAGAGGTTGGTTTATTCAACACTATCTGTCCTTCCACTGGACTATTTATATAGTGTGAAGGGTCCTGAGTATAATAAAGCTGTCATCCCCAAAACCATTCTAAAACAGCGGTAGAACTAAGAGTATAAACAATGACTTACAGATTCTTCTCTTTTATATATAAACTGTACATCTATTGAGCTACACATCATATCTTTTGGGCCACAACAACCCCATGCATCGCTACAGGCTTGGGGAAGTGTGGCTAGAGAGCTGCCTGGCAGAAATGGACCTGGGGGTGCTGGTCGACAGGAGGCTGAACATGAGCCAGCAGTGTGCCCAGGTGGCCAAGAAGGCCAAGGGCATCCTGGCTTGCATAAAGAATAGTGTGACCAGCAGAAGTAGGGAGGTGATTGTCCCCCTGTACTCGGCACTGGTGAGACCGCACCTGGAGTCTTGTGTCCCACAAGAGAGATATCGAGGTGCTGGAGCGAGTACAGAGGAGGGCAACAAAGCTGGTGAGAGGCCTGGAGAACAAGGCTTATGAGGATCGATTGAGGGAGTTGGGGTTGTTTAGTCTGAGGAAGAGGAGGCTGAGGGGAGACCTCATCACTCTCTACAACTGCTTGAAAGGGCACTGTAGAGATATTGGTGCTGGTCTCTTCTCACGGGCAATGAGCGACAGGACAAGAGGGAATGGCTGCAAGCTGCAGCAGGGTAGGGTTAGGCTGGATATTAGGAAAAAATTTTTCACAGAGAGAGTGGTCAGTCAGTGGAATCAGCTGCCCAGGGAGGTGGTGGAGTCACCCTCCCTGACTGTGTTTAAGAGCAGTTTAGATGTGGTGTTGAGGGATCTAGTGTCGGGGAGAACTTGTAGAGTAGGGCTGATGGTTGGACTTGATGATCCCAGGGGTCTCTTCCAACCTAAATGATTCTATGATTCTATGATTCTACACTTATAAAGAATACCGTTTCAGAGGTTGGGCATTTAACCTTCATCTTATTCACGTAATACTGGCCACTGCCAAAGATGCAATTGTCAGACTAGCTACTCCACTGCTCTTTGCTGCTATTCTTGTAGTGTCTTTATCTTCTAATGTAACAGAAAAAGCAAAAAAAGCAATAACATGGCAGCACTGGTAAACTCTTCCCTAGGTCTATAGTGACTTAATTCTACATGGAAAGCTGCATTCATATGCATAAATTATATAAAAATGCAACTTTAGTTTCCTAGAATATTGAGAATTTTTGCTTCCAGATTCCTTAACAGCATTATATTTTAGTTTCTTGATGATGTGAATTTCATTAAACGGGGGTTGAGTGGGGTTTTTTTAATCGCTGTGTGAATTGTTGACTCTTGGTTTGTACTCAGCCGTATCCCTCAGTTAATTAAGTTTGTTTGTTCATTCTACAAGGACCTTGCTGTGTTCTGAAGCAAGAATAGGTAAAACCAGGGGACACTCACTTAGCTGGTGAGCTGTCAGTCCATCATAACTTGAATATTGATTTTGGGGGGGGTGCGGGCTTGGTGACATTCCCTCGATGCATGTGTCAAGCTTGTTGACAGAGAGCTCTATACTTAATTGAATGTGATGTCTGTATGTGAAGTGATGAAGTTTGTCAGTGATGTATATGCTCTTCCTCCCCTCCAGCCCCTTCCAATATAGTCAATGGAGTGTTATGAAACTCCACACTGTTCTGACAAACCTTTCTTTCTACTTCATAAGTGGAAAAGCTGGGTCTGCTCTCACATAATTTCCTCACAGGGACGCCTTTCCCTGGTTTGTGAGACAACAAATGAGCCCTGCCCTTTTAAACACTCACTCGGTTCCCCTCAATGTTTGTGGGAAGGATGAAGGTGAACTAATAGGTAGAAATCCTCGTTATAGCTTTAGGTGGTCTTAATAAAAGCTTTGTGTGTTCTGCAGACCACTAAAATTCACCCACCGGTGAATTAAGAGCATGAAGCCATTCTTACTCCACTCATCAATATTATGCTAACAAAACATACTGGTCAAACCTCAGATGGCATAAAACTTATAAGGAATATATGTGTTCCTAAATCACAGATCCATCTCGGTGTCCATGCCATGCCTTGCCTATTTAAAGTATGAGAAAGAAATGAGCAGTCGGGGGATGTGATTCCTGCCTTCAGTTCTCATCACATTTGAGCAACTCAAGAGGGGTCTTTGGCACAGGATGTTTATTGGTCAATTGTCTTGACCCCTGTTCCTCTAAGTGGGCTGTTGTTCTTGAACGTGAAAAGCAAAAAGAAAACGGTATCTCGTAAATCTGCTGGGATATTCCTGCCTTGTAACTACTCCTCCTTGCCTCAGGATGAATAGCACTGTGAGCAGGGCTAGGAAACAGAAGAGAATGAGGTAACATCTCTAAATTAACAATAAAATTGTACAAGAGAACGGAGATACCAAGAATGTACAAAGTAATGGAGATACCAGGACCAGGAATGTACAAGGGAGTGGAGATACCAAGCAACATGAATTTCCATTTTAGAAGTTCCTATAGGTGCAGCAGCAAATCCACATGCCCATCAGAGTCTTTTTTATCTTGCTGATATCTCCAAATGGAGAAGCTTTTCCCCAAAACAGGAAGACGGGACTATGTGGCCGCACAAAGCCAAAATACCGTACAAAAAAGAAAAACAATAGGTCTTTAAGTATTTGATATTAATCTGATTTCTGAAATTTCATCTTTGAACCACTTCAAAAGTACATATAATCCACTTGCTCAAAAATCTTGATTATTTTAGGTTTTCTAATAAACTAATCTCTCTTATAGTTAGGTTTTCCAACAAAGGAAGTTTGAGTCACAACTTTTAGTTTACTGTGTTTTCCTTTTTGTCTCTATCTACACTAAAACATTGTTATCTACACTGGTATGAGAATTTTTAACCACATTCATCATAAACTTAGGAATTTAATTTTCTGTGGGGAAAAAAAGCACATTAACTATTTAACACAGTGAAAAGAAAAAAACCAAAACCAAAACCAAACATCAAGAATTCCTCAACTGATCTAAACTTGGAAACCCAAAACTTACCATATTATACCTTTCCTGAGTGAAATTCTGCAGGATTACTTCTGTCAGGGAAAAACACTGGCTCAAACTTTCTGTGTTGGGGGCTGCACCAACTGCAAAGGAAAAAAAAAAAACTTTAAAAAAAAAAAAAGATAGTGATTGTACTAAGTTTTGCATTAGGAATCCAAATAGGCTTTCAAAAATCTTTCTGCTTTAAAGACAGTTTGACCTTTAAAAACCAAAGTCCTCTACAAAGTCACATATTTTCTGATGTGTTTAAGTACTTTATGTGTTCAGTAAATGTCATAATGCCATTAATTCTCTTTGCAGAGACATGCAATTTTATCCTGTTATCAAGGAGGACTGCAACATACTGCATCCAGCAGAGTGGTTTTTTCTGAGCACTGGAACACTGGAGTGGCTTTTTCTGTAAAAAATTCAAAACTTCTTGCTTGGAATTTGGGGTTCGTTGAATGTTTGCACCTCAAGTGTCCAAGCAAATTTTCAGGTGATTCAAATCCAGTTCTCTTTTCACCTAGAGGGTTATTTTGAAAAGTAGGTTCTGGAAGTGACAAGTACCCCCTCCTTCTTTGTTTTATAATCTTAACGTGAACTTTTTTTGGCATCCTAGTACTTATATCACATGACTAAACCAAGGAGGTTGCTAAGCAACCTTCTGCAGGCAGGAGAAATCACAGGAAGTCTTAACAGAAGGTATTTTGGTGACTGCAATACTATGGAAAAATTCACAAAACATCAGAACCCCTCCATTGTTTTTTGAAACCCTTTTTAGCCAAACATCAGTAATTTACCACATCAGGAGCCATTTGAGAAACTGCTGCAGCCATATGACTTTTCCCCATAAACCTTCTGGGAAAATCAATGGGTAAATAATACTTTTATATCACCCTATTTTGAAGGGTCTCTGTTCTGGGTTGCTCTGTTCTGGTATTTGCAGAAGCTTTTGAACATGATGGTGTCCTCGGTGTAAATAAAGTGGTGGCGAGATGGTCCTTCTTGCAGCGACAACTGAAAAAAAGGTGAAGGCCCCAAGGGTGAGCCAGCACCACGCACGCAGCCCTGCTGCCATACACCACAGCCTTGGCCTCAGTGGTGTCATCAGAGCTCCCTGGATAGAGCTACCCCTCTACTCTACTCTGGTGAGGCCCCACCTGGAGCACTGCATCCAGCTCTGGAGTCCTCAGCCCACGAAGGACATGGACCTGTTGGAAAATAGCCAGAGGAGGCCACAGAGATGTTCTAAGGGGTGATGCACCTCTGCTGTGAGGACAGGTTGAGAGAGTTGGGGGAGTTCAGCCTGGAGAAGAGAAGGCTTTGGGAAGACCTTTCAGTACCTAAAGGAGGCTACAGTAGAGATGGGGAGAGACTCTACATGAGGGAGTGGAGCCATAGGATGAGGGGGAATGGTTTTAAACTGAAAGAGGGAGATTTAGATGAGATATTGGGAAGAAAATCTTTGATGTAAGGGTAGTGAGACCTTGGTTGCCCAAAGAAGGTGTGGATGCCCCATACCTGGAGGTGTTCAAGGCCAGGCTGAATGAATGGGTCTTGGAGCAACCTGGTCTGGTGGGAGGTTTCCCTGCCCAGGGCGATGTTCATCTATGAGAGAGACTGAAAGTAGGAGATTTCTCTGGTGCTTTGACAAAGCAGAGGTTCTTCACAGGAGAATCCAGCCAATGAAATAGGGTGCAGCACAAATGATAAGCAGGGCAAGGGTTCACTTGTCATCATCACTGTACTGCAATTTTACAATAGTGCAAAAGGTGAAAACCAGCAGAAACACAAAGAAACTACGATTCAGTGAATGGGAAAGACAAGCAAAGCACACTCCTGAGCCAGCAGCATGATTAGATAAAAGGCACTTCACATTTTAAACAAAAAAATTCTGCTGCTTTTGGATTCCTGCTGTGTAGAGAAAACCAAAAATGGGTGTACTTTCATTGTTTATGTACAGGTTTGCATCATGAATTTATCCCCTTAAATGAAAGAACACACCATAAATTTTGGCTGAAAACACAGAAATACATCATGTAACTATTGGGTCCTTAGCTAATGTTTGAGATTCCTTATTTAGACATTTACATTATTTCCTTGAATTTTCATTACTCACTGTTTTGCTGATCATTTGCCTTCCATTGGAAATACACTTTTATTTTCCATTACAATTCTTAAAATATCTAAGTAGTTGCAGGTTCCTCATGCAAATCAGATCTTTATGTAACTCATGACTATTTTAAAAAACAAGCCCAGTTTCTTAAAAAGGCTTGGATACATGTTCTTCTACCCTAGACAGTGGCTTCATATTTACTCAGGCAGTCCCTTTCCCTATAGTTTCTGATGGAACTTTAGCGACAATGACAAGTGAACCCTTGCCCTGCTTCCCGTTTGTGCTGCACCCTACTTCATCAGCTGGATTCTCCTGTGAAATACCTCTGCTTTGTCAAAGCACAAGAGAAATCTCCTACTTTCAGTTTCTCTCATAGATGAACACCTCACAAAAGTTAATTAATTTGTCCTCAGAGCACCATTGTTTAATAGAGGAACACTCCTGGAAACTGAAATGCAGAGAGAGTGTGTGACTTTCTTGAGGTTATCTGCAGAGCCAGTGACAAGGACAAGAACTGCTGCCTCTCCATCTCCTCTGTTACTGCTATTTCCAAGCACTGTCACTTCTCCTCCTGTCTCCTCCAGTGTTTCAGCCAGAACATGGTCTGTCGCAGCTCTACCTGAGGTAACCTCTGAATCAGCCATTCTGTTTTATAAAGAAGCAGTCCTCCCTTTCTACACGTTGGGGAAATTATTGAGGTGAACTAACTTGCCCGAGTACACAACAGAGCTCAGTGACAGAAGAGGAAAAATAACTTGTTTTATTCTGGGTCCAAATTCAATACCTGACTCGCTCAGCCACAAAGCGTAACTTGTTATAACGGTACCGGCTCCGTTCAAGGAATTATCGCCTGGAGGGAGACACAGAGTCTTCTTTATGACCATCAGGGACTAGGAGGCAGGCAGCTAAACCAGCTCTGTACACAGGAACCTGAAAGATAAGAGAGAACACAGACAAACCTCCTATCTGTTCTCCAGGCCACTTGGCTCTTCACAGATTTAATTTTTGCAGATTACCACCAGGGTTATCATGTAAATCAGGGCCACCTCAGCTTGATCCCCATCAGTGGGGTAAATCAGATCCCATCCACCTAACTGCAGTGTAAGAGCTCGTTTGGAAGAAAAAATAATAACAACCTACACTTCGGAATCTATTAATAGAAGTGGAGAAAACACCACAGAAGAAAATGCACAGTCAGGCCTGCAAGAGCTGATGGTTCAGCAGAAGCAGATCTAGGAGTGAAGTCCCAGAAATCCTCCATTCATCTCCCCAAGCAGTAATTCTAAAGCCTGTTTTGCCCCCAGTGAGCGTTATTTCATGGCTTGAGCAGAGAACAAAAGAAATAAAGGATGATAACATTGTAATAATCAGTGACTTGTTTCTCCTCATAAGTGGCAGACACTGAAATTCAAGCAGAGTTTTTAAAAATGCTTCTGATCTGCTGAGTGATATCCTGATTTAACTGAAAACAAGAGTATTTTTTGTCATTGAATTCAGTAGGGCCAGGATTTCATCCACAATTCACCTCGTTCGATCTGTACAACGGGCAATGGTATGTGTGTTTTCAAGAATTTCACTGTATTATTTCCTATTTCACTGGAATAGGCTGCCCAGGGAGGTGGTGGAGTCTACACAAAAAAACAATCTACTGACTGTGTTTCAGAGTAGATTAGATGTGATGTTGAGGGATATGGTGTAGGGGAGAACTTGTAGAGTAGGGCTGATGGTTGGACTTGATGATCCCAAGGGTCTCTTCCAACCAAAATGATTCTATGACTCTAAGAACTCAGTTCTCAGTGCTGGGTCTCCTTAAAATATGGCTCTGTTGCAATGTGTAAGGAGAAATTAAGCCCTTTAGAAAACCAGACTAAAATAGCCCACATATCACTCAATTTGATAAACTTTTTGGCATTTGGAACCGTAATCCGGTAGATTAGATCGCAAACTACTAGGACACGCAGCTAAAAACACCAGGGTAAATTCAGTGACGAGTATCCTGTACCCACATTTTTGATACCAAAATATCTGTAAACAGTAATTAAGTATTAGAGTTCCTTACTTAACAGAGTTGTACATCTACAGGCCAGCGAATTTGCTGCTGGCCTCTGAAATTCTCTGAAGGGAAGCTCATCTTCGCCGATCACCGAGCAAAGTGAATAAGCATTAAGATTTGTGGCACGCAAGGCAGGGGCCACAGTTAAAAAAGGAACGTCATCGACACATAATCATAAGTAATGTTCCTAAAACCTTTAGGAAAGTTCTGCTATGCAATGAGTAACTGGTATTAGAAACAGACCCCTTATCTCTGGAAAACACATTTGTTAGGCTTATAAACAAGATATAAATTATGTATACCCTTGCTGCTGTGACAAAACACAACAAATACATTAAAAAAAACGTTTCATTAAATTTTAAATAAATTGCAGTTTTAACTCATGAGGAGATTGTTTATTTCAAGAGTTTATTTTTTCTGACACTTTTTTATCCTTATATGGCAAAAGTTGTTGCCAAGTCCTTCAAAATAATAAGAAAAAAATACCATTAATGCTGTGATAAAGAAAAAATAATGAATCACATAGCCACCAGAAAAACATACATCTTTTTTTCCAGTGCACAAGATTAATGTCTCTGTCCCCTGGCCATTCCATGGTGTTAGAGCAGCAAATTACCACAGCAGTCACCAAAAATTTGGCCCACAAATTTCAAAAGTGAAAAAAAACCCAAAAAGTACATCTCGATTGCTCTCAAAGTCATTTCACTTTTTAAGATTTCACCAGATGGTGGGAAGTATTTTTCCACCAAAAGCCTTGAGCTTTCCTCATTGCTGCTGTGGCCTCTGTGAACATAGACAGCTCTTGCTTTCTGCTTCAGTTCAAATTTTCCTGACAGGGATATTCAGGAAACAGCACGTTTTACAATTGGTTTTGCTTTTGCTTCATCTTTCTTTGCTTTCCCTTTTCTCCTTGCATTCACCACTTCTCTGCATCCTCCATGGTCTTTACCGCTCCCTCCACACCAGACCAAATTCTCCTCCATGCCCATACCCCATAGCCTGCTTTTTGGTTAAAGAAAGACTTAAGAGGAACATTACAAAAACAGGTAGTGGTGGAAACTGCTCCCCAGTGACACCGTTTTTGCAAAGAAACCTCAGACAACACAGCTACCTATCGGCAGTACTACTTTTAATATATCCTACCTACAAAATTTGTTTAATTTAGGAGGAAAGCAGGCACCACGTGTGTTTTGCCTGTTGCGTCAGTTAGGGAATTCTTATCAATCTTCTATGGAATTCTTCTACCAATCAATTATGTGCAATTGTGAAAGGTCAGGATGTGCTGGTGTAGCAGCTGAGGGGATTATCAGTTCGTAGGAAAGTATGGTTGGCAGCATCAGCAAACTGAAGCCCTTTGAGTCCTTTGTTCTGACAGATACTCAGAGAGAAATTCTACAGTAGCCAAAGACATGTAACTGGTTTTCTATGAAAAAAGCATAGCTGATTTAAACTACACCTTTAAATCATAGAATCCTTCGGTTGGAAGAGACCCTTGGGGTCATCGAGTCCAACCATCAGCCCTACTCTACAAAGTTCTCTCCTACACCAGAACAGCACATCTCATCCACTCTGAAACATATTCAGGGATGGTGACCCCACCACTTCCCTGGGCAGCCCATTCCAGTGGCTAAGTATAGAAAACCTTTATCCATTTACACTTACTCACTCTAAAACAGAATCTTTTTAAAGCAGGAAAAATCATGCAGAACCATCTGACAGAGCAAAAGGCTTTCTCTGCATCAAAGTGTAGTAATGTCTGATGCTCCACCCCATCTCAGTTGTCATGGGTACAACTGGAGAAGGCTAAATTCAGTGTTTGAAGCCGGTTCTTTGTCATAAAGCTGGATCGATCAGGTGGAATGAAGTTGCCTTCATAGGGATTTTCAAAATGACTAAGTGTTGGCCTAGATGCAAAGATAGTTTAGGTTGATAGGCTGAAGAGAAGACCAAGGGAGAATGAAGCACCTATCTGACAGAAGCATATCTATGCACCGTTGATATAATTCAAAAGAAAACTCCTTTGACCTGGTCAATGGGTGTTACTACGTGTCAATAAATGAGTTATGGGTAAATTAAGGTGTTCCCACATTAATTGCAGAAACCACTGGTGCTTACTACAGGTTAGTGACTGTTAAACTTTAATTTTGGATTGAGGTAATTTGATACTTTATGCATTTGCTTGGGTTTGCTAAGAAAGATGGACTGCAATATGTCAATAGTTGAGTTTTGGACAGTCCAGTGCAACAGGTTTTTTACACTAATATTCTGAAGAACTTGTTTGCAAGTTTTACCACTTACAGTAAGGGAAGGTTTTCTGAAGTTTTTCTGAGAGTAGAATTTGATTTTAGACTGAAGGAAATTATGAGTTTGGAGATTTTCCAGAAGGGGAGGTTTGCAGCACCCTCTATTTGTGGAATAATAATTCCAACTTTCAGTTCGACCATTGGTCTAAGAACGCCCAGGCCTTGAGCTTTGTTACAGATCAATTGCAAATTTACTAAGCATTTGAAATTTTTACCTGTGAAAGTATCAAGACTGACCTCTCATCCCTCCTATGGCCTTTAGGCAGTACCTTTTAGAGGTCTAAAGGGCAAATCTATTTTGAAGTGGCATCATTCAGTTGTTCTACCCTCAAATGCAATAGACATGTTTTCACTGGAGCAATCTTGATTTTAGAGTCATGACATAGAACAATTAATATGGCTTAAATTATTTCTTTAGGACAAAGCACAAGGAGAAAACAGACTTTACACCAACAGAAAACAAAGAAGCAGTCAACCAAATATACATCCAAGGTCAGAAAACAAGCCAAATATGTCTGAAGAGGATGGATGGATCTCCTGCAAGATCTAATATCAGACTTTACACCAACAGAACACAAAGAAGCAGTCAACCAAATATACATCCAAGTTCAGAAAACAAGCCAAATATGTCTAAAGAGGATAGATGGATCTCCTGCAAGATCTAATATCAATTTCCTTAATTTAGAAACTATTTCAGCGTCAGAGAGAAAGACAGACTGTGCTCTTGAGAAACTGCCTTTTGGCTCATCCAGCTTCTTCAAGGATCACAGCACTTTTTAAGCTTTTCCTGATATATCGATAGTCATTTGTTAGCAAAGATTTTAATATCACTGGAGACAACAAAACAATCAAAAATCAATGAGGCTTTCCATCACAGGCCTCATCTGCAGCGACCATCATCACCCTAATGTGGAAATTAAGTGGCGTAGGTTTTTAACCAACATCTCGATTTATAAGCTTGGATCAATACATTAGAAATGAATCATAGAATCATAGAATCATTTAGGTTGGAAGAGACCCCTGGGATCATCCAGTCCAACCATCAGCCCTACTCTACAAGTTCTCCCCTACACTAGATCCCTCAACACCACATCTAATCTGCTCTTAAACACAGTCAGGGAGGGTGACTCCACCCCCTCCCTGGGCAGCTGATTCCACTGACTGACCACTCTCTCCGTGAAAAATTTTTTCCTAATGTCCAGCCTAACCCTACCCTGCTGCAGCTTGCAGCCATTCCCTCTTGTCCTGTCGCTCATTGCCCGTGAGAAGAGACCAGCACCAATCTCTCTACAGTGCCCTTTCAAGCAGTTGTAGAGAGTGATGAGGTCTCCCCTCAGCCTCCTCTTCCTCAGACTAAACAACCCCAACTCCCTCAATCGATCCTCATAAGCCTTGTTCTCCAGGCCTCTCACCAGCTTTGTTGCCCTCCTCTGTACTCGCTCCAGCACCTCAATATCTCTCTTGTGCTGAGGTGCCCAGAACTGGACACAATACTCAAGGTGTGAGTATTACAAGGCGTTCATTATGTTTAAGAAAAAAACCTTGGAATTTGCAAAATTCTAAGGCTACACCACAGTTAAATAGCCATGCCATATCATTCACAAAGGCCAACAGAAGATTGATACACATTTGGTGTTGCTATGTGCCAATTGTGTTATTAATACCGGCGTGTTTTAAGAAGACACATGCAGAAAAAGTGTCTTTTTCTGCAGAAAATGAGAAAAGGGTTTATTTGTAATAGCACAGCAGATAAGAGCAGAGTGTTTACTTTTATTTGGGTGTGATTTTAAAGAGAATACCAAGAGAGCAGCAGGGCTGCAATTGTCCAGCTATTTGCTCCATCTGCACCTCTTCTTCTCAATCAGAAAATCCATATTTGTGCATAATAAACAACAAAGGCACAGAATCCTATCAAACTTATTTTCCAGACAGAGAAAGAGAATATTGAAAAAATTCTAACCTAGTTAGTAATTTGACAATCGTTACAGTTTTAACTTGCAGAAATACCGTATTTTTTCTCCTATTAACAGTGAGAAAAAAAAAATTCCAATGTGTGCTTACTTGTGAGTTGTTTTTTCATAAAAACTCCTTTCATTCAGATCAGGTTAAGTCTAGATTTTATTTTTCATTAACAGATAGCTTTTGGGACTATTCAGATTGAAACTGTAGCACTTACCCCAAAGCCTTCCCCCCAGCACCACCCCAATATTGATCTAGTTGCAGTGGTAAAATGCTAAAATTTTACATAATTTGAAATCTAATTTCTTCCACCATAATAGTTCTTAATGATACGTAGGTGTTCAGACAGAACACGTTTCCAGTTACTAATTTCAAGGGTTAAAAAGGTTTTTTTTGGCCTGCTGAATATAGCTCCCTGTATTTCAGACCTTACCCTGCAATGCAAGTAGGGAGGGAAGTAGCAGAGAAATAGAAAAAAACCTTATTATTTTGACATTGGAAAGAAGATAACCAAAATGTATATTTGATTAGGACAATCTACTTGCAATTTTGGTAAATTTTTAGCATTAAGATTTCCCCCCACCCCCCATTTCCAACAGCTTAACCAATTTAATATCTCTCCTAAGAGCTTGCCTGTGTGCATGGAGCACAAACCAAGAAACCACACAGTTAAAATCTTAAAATCTCATTGCCAAGTTCTAAGTATTACAGTCCAAACCATAGTTTGGCAGGTCAGGCTGGCACCTGAGGTGGAGGAGCACATCCTCACAGACCTAAGATAAGGAACATAGTATCATCAAAAGGCTTGTATTGGAAGGGACCTTAAAGATCATCTAGTTCCAATCTTCCTGCCATGGGCAGGAAGACCCCACCCACCAAACCAGGTTGCTTAAAGCCTCATCTAACTTGGCCTTGAACTCTTCCAGGATTGGGGCATTCACAGCTCCTCTGGGCAACCTGGGCCAGCGCCTCACTAGGAAATAGTTTCTTAATCTCTCATCTAAATCTCCTCTCTTTCACTTTAAAACCATTACCCCTCTCCCTGATATACTCCTTGATAAGGAGTCCTTTCCCATCTAAACTGGGTGTCCCCATTAGGTACTGGAAAGTTACTATAAGGTCTCCGGAGCCTTGCTTTCTCGAGGATAAAGCCCAACTCTCTCAACATGTTTAGGCTCCAGCCCTCTGCTCATCTTTGTGGCTCTCCTCTGGACTTGTTTGAGCAGATCCATGTCTTTCTTATCTTGGGGGCCCCAGACATGGATGCAGTATTCCAGGTAGGGTCTCACCAGAGCAGAGGGGTAGAATCCCTTCCCTTGCCCTGCTGGCCACACTTCTTTTGATACAGCCCAGGATGTGGTCGGCTTTACAGGCTGCAAAGTGCACATTGTCCGCTCACGTGCAACTTTTAATCAAACAACACCCCCAAGTCCTTCTACTCAGGGCTGCTCTCAATCCACTCATCACTCAGGATGTACCCATGTTTGCGAATGCCCTGACTCAGGTGCAGGACCTTGTATGTGTTGAACTTCATGAGGTTTGCATGGGCCCACCTCTCTAGCCTGCCAGGGTCCCTCTGGATGGTGACCTTTGCCCCTCTGGAGTATCAACCACACCACTCAGTTTGGTGCCTTCTGAAAACTTGCTGATGGTGCACTCAATCCCACTGGCAATGTCCCGATACCAACCCTTGAGGGACACCACTAATCACTGGTCTGCACTGAGAGCTGTTGACCACAACTCTTTGAGTGCAACCATTCAGCCAATTCCTTATCCCCTGAGTGAGCCACTCATCAGATCCATGTCTTTCCATTTTAGAGACAAGGATGTTGGGCAGGACACTGTCAAACGCTCTGCACAAGCCCATTATCCACCAATGCTGTAACCCCACTGCGTAAGACCACCAAACTTTTCAGGCATGATTTCCCCTTAGTGGAACCGTGTCAACCATCACCAGTAACCTCTGGTTTGTCCATGTGCCTTAGCAGAATTTTCAGGAGGATCTGCACCACGGTCTTGCCAGGCATGCAGGGGAGACTGACTCGCCTAGTTGCTCCTTTCCCCCCACCTTTTTCAAAAATAGATGTTATGTTTCCTTTTTTTTCCAGTCACTGGGAACTTCACCAGTCTGCCACGACTTTTCAAGCATGACGGATAGTGGCTTAGAAATGTCATGGGCCATAAAAACAACAGTGACAGGTTGTCATTCGGAGTTCAGGGCCTGGATGAATCAATCCTCTCCTTTGGTTTCTGTCCTGTCCTGTCACTACACAGGACTTACCATTGCAGCTCTTATTAACTTCTTGTCCTGGCAGATGGCAAGACAAGTTCTTTAGAAAACAGTATAAAAATGTATGATATACAATCTAAAATACAAAAGTACCATGCAAGGAGATTTTTCTCTGATCTTATACTTTAGTACAGAGGATTATTGTTTTATACTTTATCCAAAATCTTACAATCTTCTGGAATTTTAATAAGTTAGTAAATTAATAAAGCAATAAGTTATGCCCTTATAAATGTACATGGTAAGATAAGAGCAAACCAATGATGCTCAATAATTTGCTCAATGAAAGACTTTGATATTAAAGTTCAGATCTTTGTTGTGTAGTTTTAATTACTTTCAGAAAGTAAGTTAGTCTCTGTCTACTAATTTTTCCCAAATCTATAGTAAGTTAAATCTACTTTTTGTCTTCAGCAAAAGACTATTATGTCCCTGATTACAAATTATGAACTACTATATTCTACTATATTTCTATGTGTTATATTTTCTGCTTTGTGGATATTGTATGGCATGTAACTAAAGGATGAAACCGTATCTTAATGGATGTATGTTGTCCCTCACTACAGAAAGTTTCTTCTTCCCTGAAAGGACAGACAGACCAGTGTGTATATTGACCACTCTTTCTGTGAAGAATTTTTTCTACTGTTAAGTCTAAACTTTATGTCACTTGTATTATTATTTCTTCTTAGCAGTAACTATCCTGCAAAAGAAACCTAAGAGCTCGGGAGCTTCCAGTTTCATAGAATCATAGAATCAAAATCATATAGGTTGGAAAAGACCCTTAGGATCATCAAGTCCAACCATCAGCCCTACTTTACAAGTTCTCCCTTACACCAGATCCCTCAACACCACATCTAATCTACTCTTAAACACAGTTTAATGCACATTATAGTGCAGGAAGGAACAGGGTGTGTATAAGCAAATTGTCTATTCAAAGACCTGATGTATACTGGTTTGTGAGGTATGTCCTTTAATATTCTTAAAGTATTTAACAGCTATTTCATAAAAAAACAGTCCTCTTTTCACATATGCCTTTTTGATCTGATCAAGGTAGCAGATAACGAGGTTCAAAAAAAGGAGGGGGGGGGATATAATTTGCTTTAATTGTTCCTAGATGTCATATTTGTTGAATTTTTATAGAGTTGGTTTATTCACCTTCTGAACAGATACCTGTTTTTTTCTACTTGTCGTGAATTCTGGGCTCATTGGTATAAAGCCCTACATAAAGTGACTGCCACTGTCTGTTGGGGTGTTTGCTGCATGTTCTTTTATGAATTTATGACATTTGAATTCCTGAAAGCCAACCTTCCAATTTGCAGGAATATAAAAGTCATTACCATTTTGAGTTATCCTGAGGACACAAACAGAAAACTTTAACTTGGAGAAAAATATAATACTCGAACAAGGAAAATTTTCCAGAAGTCTGATAAAAGAGAAAATGTCAAAGTCTTTGACAAAGGTCAAAATAGGGAGTATATTTGACATCTTCCACTGAAGTAACTGCATGGTATTCCTTCTGCTATTTCTTCTGTTTTCAGTCTTACAAGGGAACAGCAATAAATAATTACTCCTTCTGTTAAAAAAAATATCCAGGCAAAAAGGAAGTGTATGCTTCCCCATTTTTACATAGTAGTTTAATGTTATTTAATGTCAATTCAGTGTTATTCCACATATAGGCAACTTCACCGTGCTCAATTTCCTCTGCTGCTTGGGTACCCCACACTCTACAAAGCAGGACTGAACAGGGTAAATTGAGGCATCTATTTGCAATACCACGAAACTTAGCAAACACCATTATCACTGTGTATAATATACCAAATTCTCAGGTTTTAGCTTTGACTCTACTGGATTTGAAATTCAGCAGATCGCCATTTACCCAACCTCTCCACAAAACACCCAGCAATCCCAGTTTTAAACCCAGTTCCAGCTTTTCGTTCTCGTGTGTGTCTTTGGGCGTGTTACCTAACAGCAAAGTTGGGGAAGACGGAGAGCTTTCAACCAGAGAAAGGGGGGAGGAAAAAGAAAAAAAAATAATCTTTTTTTTTCATAATCAGACACTCTTTTTCTCAGCAGGGATGTTCAAACTGTGAAGAGGGCACCTGCTGTTCCTTGGACGAGGAACATTTGTCCTGCCAAAGAAAGTATTTGGTATAAAACTCTGTGGATCGACAGTGACACCCAGCGGTCAAGGCTTTTGCCAAAGCCACGCGTTTACTTAAAGCTGCATTTATTTCCCTGCTTTTTTTTATTGGTCTAATTTGCAGTTAAGGACTAACTCTTAAGCAAGTCTGGTTCAATAGGATTAAGTTGAATAACGTTTGGTGGGGTTTTTTTGTTTCCTTTTTCTTTTACTAAACTCTTTTAATATTATGAACAGTACGGAGCGGATGATGCTTGCAAATACCGGTTTTATATAGGTTTAAGACAGACTTCTACTAGTTAATGGTAGGTGTAATACATTCAGCCATTGTGAAAGAAAAATGAAGGCTATTTATACTGACAAAATGGAATTTTGGCATAATACTATGAAAGCCTTTACATTTAAGGAGTGCTTACGTACAACACAGTATTTATCCTAATCTTAATTAATATTATAATTATAATATTAATATTTTAGCAAGATTCCATTATCTAAAAATAAGCACACACACACATTACATATAATAAGCAATTATCTATATGGTTGCACTCACATTTCTTTTTCTTAAGCCCCAATCTTGCCGGTGAATCAACAGAAAAGGACTGCAAATTCCTCCAGGCACAAGCTGCGTCTTAAGGTTTGCAGGCAGGATTAACTGAAAGAGAAGGAAAAGAACAAGGGTCTATATTTAAATTTTTAGAGTTTTCTTTCAAAATGCTAAGGTATGGCTAACTATAGTGTGTTCCCATATGGTATATAAGGGAAGGAATCATACTTAATTCTTCTACCTATAGCTTCCAGGCTATTCATTAGTGGGATTTTTTTCATGCCTGATGCTGAGGATAGGAGTTTCCCTTGCTATGTGACAACATATTTTATTTATTTCATTGGAGATGAAGTCAATCACTTCTTCACCACAGGACTAGTGATATATATATAGTGATATACATATATATATTTATATATGGAGAGAGAGAGAGAGAGAGAGGGAGTCTGTTTACAAAAGCCTGCAGGGACAGGATGAGGGGCAATGGCTTCAAGCTGGAGAAGAGCAGATTGAGATTGGACATGAGGAATAGGTTCTTTGCTCTGAGGGTGGTGGAGCACTGGGACAGGTTGCCCAGGGAGGTGGCTGAGGCCCCTTCCCTGGAGATCTTCAAGGGGAGGCTGGAGGAGGCACTGGGCAACGTGGTCTAGTTGGGGGTGTCCCTGCTGACTGCAGGGAGTGGGACTAGATGACCCTAGAGGTCCCTTCTGGCCTGGACCATTCTACGATTCTATACAAATCACTCTGTAAGTATATGCATAAACACATCTTAATCTCCTTGAATCCTTTATTACCCAAAAAGTATAAACACTACCCTGCTCAAGTGCTTGTTGAATCGCTGCCCTCAGATGCAACGAGGTAGCCTAACGTTTCTGGGAAACATTAAAGTCAAAACTGAAAATCTGAAGTCTCGTAAGCCAGGAAACAAACTTTGACCTGAAAGTGAAAAAAATGCATAAGTCTGCTACTGGAAACCTCAAAACAGCAGAGCAAGTGGCCTAATCCACAGATAAATAAGGTTTTCTTAAAAATACAGATGCACTGGGAAAACCTGAGAAAAAAAAAACCAAAAAGTCTTATTTTCTTCTACAGATGCTTTGTTAATAAGATGATGCTAAGGAAAGATTTCCAATAGGTTTTCTTACATTTTCCTACAAATACCCTCTTCCAGGGAATTTTCAAGTTCAGCCATGCGGTCTTGGTTGTGTTTTTTTCTTTAGAAAACTGTACGGTCTCCTTGAAGTATTAAACACTTAAACAAGGCAGTTTTGAAATATGAAATAAATTAAACTCTGTCTGCCTTTTCCTCTCTACATCCGTCAGTTTTGGAGGTACCACTGCTTTCTAAGAAGCAGATTCTAGTGTTTCAGCTGAGATTCCTAAAAAGCAGGCTTCCCTGCGTATTTCGTATTCCTCGAGTGGGAAAATCAATACAGCAAGGCAGGGTAAGAAAATATCCACAGTCTTCTGACCAAAAACTGAAGGGCTAAGAATCTATTACTGCCTGACAGGTGGTAAGAACGGGATTCTGTGGCATGGATATAAGATTAAATTCTATGTGGTTTCTTAATGAAAACATCTAACAAGCTACAAATCTCCATCTATCTCTATATATATATATATATTCCAAATGACTATCCTTACAAAAAGAAGGCTAGTTGCTTTCACACTTAAAAACTTTAAAAACAAAAGAGCTTATGGTGTTGCCATTCCAAGGAGACATCCTGCTCCAAGCATTCTCTCCCACTGCCCTTCCACCTGCCAAGGAGAGTCTGATGAACACCTCCCTCTGGGGAGCAATTCTGCTGGACCAACACTCTGCTTCATCAGCTCATTGCAGCTTTGAGAAACAGCATCCACCACCTTTCCAAATGTCCTTGACCTTATATTATAGTTTTCCACAGCTAAGAAACGGCACCACTTCTTCTGAAGGAATATTCGACAGCTCTAATTGGTCACCCCAGAAACACCAATGTCCCAGTTATTAATGGTGGATGAAAATCTAGCAGTATTTGATGTAACCAGAACATTTTCACAGGGCAAATTTCCTTTGCAGGCTGGAAAGGAGTTTAGGTTTCAGTTCATAAACACTTAACAACTAGAAAAATTAAACTTCATACTAATGGGGCTCATTTTTACAGAAAGAAAGATGTAAAAGCAATCAAACAACCACAACAGGACAGCAGTTCTGGTAGCTCCATCGCTATGAAATACAGTGTTGTACATTAAACCCTCCTTCTGCAACAAAGGAAGTGAGGGCCAAAAAGTTGGCTCCAGACAATAGTTCACAATTTCAGTAATAACTGTGTATGCACTGGAGCAAGTACTTCCTCTCCTGGGGTCTTGGTCAGCCTTAATCTTTCTCCAGCCCAGTTAATCCATGTCCTATGGATTAATCTATTTAAAAATTACCTTTACGGCTTGAAACAAAGATTTTAGTATTGTTGTGACACGCGTGTTTCTAAGGAAGTATTCAGTGCTCCAATCATCACTAAAAGATAGGCAAGGCAGAAAAGTGAACAGCCACAGAAAAAGGAATTGCTTCCCAAATATAAGAGTTCCTGTGCCCTGATCCCAAGACACACAAACTCAGGAGACTGAGTGTCCTCCTGACAAACCAATGACTATGCAGAGGAAGAACCTCAGGTGTTCCCAAGTGCATTCTAGGGAGGTGATTGTCCCCCTGTACTCAGCACTGGTTAGGCCACACCTTGAGTATTGTGTCCAGTTCTGGGCACCTCAGCACAAGAGAGATATCGAGGTGCTGGAGCGAGTACAGAGGAGGGCAACAAAGCTGGTGAGAGGCCTGGAAAACAAGGCTTATGAGGATGGATTGAGGGAGTTGGGGTTGTTTAGTCTGAGGAAGAGGAGGCTGAGGGGAGACCTCATCACTCTCTACAACTGCTTGAAAGGGCACTGTAGAGATATTGGTGCTGGTCTCTTCTCACGGGCAATGAGCGACAGGACAAGAGGGAATGGCTGCAAGCTGCAGCAGGGTAGGGTTAGGCTAGACATTAGGAAAAAATTTTTCACAGAGAGAGTGGTCAGCCAGTGGAATCAGCTGCCCAGGGAGGTGGTGGAGTCACCCTCCCTGACTGTGTTTAAGAGCAGATTAGATGTGGTGTTGAGAGATCTAGTGTAGGGGGGAACTTGTAGAGTAGGGCTGATGGTTGGACTTGATGATCCCAGGGGTCTCTTCCAACCTAAATGATTCTATGATTCTATGATTCTATGATTCTTTTAGTCTTATCCCAGAAAAACAGCAGGCTCAATATTTTTCAACTTTCATTAAATTTCAGAATAAATTGGAAGAGGGAAATATGATATTCTTCATGGAACAATAACTTATTCAAGCATTCCAACATTTTGTTTCTGTATAGGGCAAACTTTCCACAATGGCTTCAGCTCTGAATTTTTTATTTATATTTTTAATTTAGTTTTCTGTAGGCTGCTTTGCATTGTCACATTGTGATTCAGCTGAGCTCAAGTTCACAGCGTTGAATAAGCCTCCCAAGCAAGCTAAAGAATTTTTATGTCTTAGATCCAGTTGAAAAGGTTGCTGCATTAAAACCATTGATGTGTGGGAACTAAACCTTCCTTCAGTGTTGGTGTTGGAATAAAATATTCAAGACCATAAAAGCTGGCCTCAAAAAGTCTGCAACCTGCTGTAGCATTAAAAGTAGTACCAATACAATACCATAAGGTCAATGATGCCCTTCTGGTTTTATTTTATAGATAGATAGATAGATAGACAGACAGACAGACAGACAGACAGATAGATAGATAGATAGATAGATAGATAGATAGATAGAGATAGATAGATAGAGATAGATAGATAGATAGATAGATAGATAGATAGATAGATAGATAGATAAAAATATATAAATTCCTGAAAAAAAAAAAATAATCTGACAGTCTAGATCAGCAACATAGAGGCAAAATCTTCCTGCAGGTTGTTGCTACATATCAAATGAAAAAAAAAAACCCCAAAGACCCCACAAAAAAACCCAACAACAAATCAGGCATTATGGAAGGACAAGAAGTTTAAGTACACATAATGAAGGGATGAAGGGTCATCCTGCAGTACAGGAATAAGGAACTAAGATAGCTCTTTATTTTAATATCACACCAGATCAATATTTTACCTGGTGTACTGGCACATTAAAGAGTGCCTATGGAATAATTAGACTATATTTATGAAATTTATACTACATATACCACATATACCAGCATACCACAGCAGCTACGAGGTATCATACTGTTGTTTCCTTCCTCTCTGGCAGAAACCCCAATAACATATAAGAATTACCTTGCTTTACTAGTGGCAAAGTATTTCCTGCAATTAAAGGGCAGCATTTTGGAAGGAAGACAACAAACTGGCAATATCTCAGCTCTTATAACACCACCCCCAAAAATTCTTCAAAAGCTAGTTTATATGCTCTGTATTCTCTCTCACAGATTCCGATTTTGTTTATTTCCTGGAAACAGCGATCCCATCCAAACTAAGGCAGAGAGGATTTTTGTACGTAACTTTTGCACAGTTTTTAGAGTCTGGTGGTGTCAAAGAAAGCATCTTCTGTTTTCATTGATGAGGGTGAAATCCGAGCTGGCCTCTCCCCTCAGAGGCAGAACAGCTGCTGATTTCAGCGGGGACAGAATTTCATTCATCCCTTCGCATTCCAAGCTGCAAAGAAGCTTCTATTTTTATTTTTTTTTTCCTTGGGGTTGGGGTTTTTTTTTCCCCTTCTTTTTCTACATATTTACACGGGATATAAACGAGCTTTGTCTTTCAGGCTTTCAAAGCCAGCCGCGACTTGCGGAGCAGACCCTCGCAGCCACGGGAGATTTTAAAAAGTTAAAAATCAAGAAAAAAAGTGAGAGAGAAGGGACTATTTTTAGTAACAGCACAGCCCTGGTTGGGCAGAACTACCACAAAGGGTCGAGAACACCGATTTAAGGGAAGTGCAACGTGTTACTGAGAGCACTCTGCTCTTTCCACATAAACAGGCAGTTTAATCAGCCCGGTGTTCCTATTTCCATCCTCAGTTACACTGTGTTCATTCGGCCTCGTGGTATAATTTGTAGCAGTTGAAATCACACTGCACTTAAGATAAAAAAAAAAGAGAGGAAAATAAAAAAGGATAGAATTGTTTGCATGATGACTTTACTCGCTCTAAGGAAGGATTAGATTATTTTTCATTCGGGTATGATGAATTTAAGATGCAAAACTAATTTTGATATCGATTTTCAAATACTCTGAACCCTATTCAGGGCGGATCCCAGAGGGATTGGAAAGGTGTAGGTTTGCAGTGTGTGCTACCCCAGTTCCCATCCGCCCCTCCTCAGTTTTATCCCTGTTCTGTGACCTGTCAGAGAGATTCACTTTTCTCAATGACAATCGAGACAGTCGTGACACAAAGGACCGTTGCAGAAGATGAGCTGGGATGGCAAACTTCAGGAGAGAACAGCTGGCTTTGCTTTTCTGAGTATTTCCTTGAAAAGATTTTGGATTGCTGTCCCTGCTGATGCTGCAGCCTTTCTTACAACACAACAGTCACTGAAAGGAACAGAAAATTGTCCATGTAGTGTTTTTCCACCAAGGTGTAACAGCTGAGCCAAACTGCGATTCTATTATTCACAGATAAAGTGAAATCTCTAACACTTGACCAGGTATATGCACCTTTAATATGCTTAGGGTTTTTTTTTATTTTCCAATATACTTTGAGTTAAATATTAATCTGGGGGGGGGAAAGGTAACATGCACCATAAAGTAGACCTTAAAAAAAAAAAAAAAGAGAAATTATCATCAGCTGTGACTGAATAAAAGTAAAGATTGTGCCAGAGAACTTAATAGCGGTGCAGTGGTCACAGAAGCCCGGTGTTTAAAAATTAATTTCTAGTTTGAGGCGGTTACTGGCAGTGCCAAGAGCATACAAAGTACATTTGTTCATCACCAGAGCTAGTTCCAGGGTAGAAAATTCAAGAGGAAGACAATGAGGTCTGTCCAGTTTCTAAAATAGGTCTGGGAAATATTTAAAATCTCCAGGCAGTGAAAAATGGATTTCTGTGAAAGAAGAGCTAAAGGAGCAAATTAGAGAAATATCTCATTGCCACATTTTACAGGGCTGTAAACGTGTCTGCTTCACAAAGGATGGCCTCCTATTAATTTGATAAAAAGCTAATCAGGTGCAATTTAGGGTTCTCTAAAACAGATATTTAGGGAAGAGCTCCTGCTCTATCTGTTCCCACTTGAAAGGAAAAAGATGTTTATCAGCCCATCGTCTCCTTAAAACAGAACCAAAATATTTCACCACTTTCCATGCCCTAAACGGGGAGAGAAACAGATTCTCAAATTCGGTCACCGAGCTGTAAATGCATTCCTGCAGCTACTCACAAGCGGAGCAGGAAGGCTTTATTGTACCCATCAGAGATGTCACCGTGTGCGGCGATAGCTCGCAGTCCCTACTTTCATCTGGGAACTGAAAATTCCTCAACAAGCCTGAGCACTCCCGACCAGCAGTCCTCCTACTTTACCAGAGGTACCGAGAACGTGTTTTATCTCTCCAAGCGCTATTACCTGCTCTACTTTCACACCTCCCTGAATGGAAGCGAGGGCCTAAAGAGATAAGATTGCACCCGGCAGGAGCACGGGAAGCAAGCCAGCAGCAACATTTGAAAGCCAAGACTGTTCTAAAGACCCAGCTTTCCATGGTTAATAGCATTCTTCCAGTATCAGAAGGGGATAAAAATAATTTGGTCTTTTGGAACAACTGAGGAAATTATTCAGAGTAAACAAGTTCTGTACTGAGGGCTGTTCAGCAAACAAAGATTTATTTCTGTGAAAATGCTTATGTTTTTTTCACCTACCTGACAGATAGCCAAAACAATCCTGAAATATTCTGTGGATTCGGTTTTTCGCCACCCTCTATTCAGGGCACGTCAATGGTCACCTAATAGTTAAGAGTTTGTTTCTGTTCCCCTGATTGGTTGGTTGAAGTGCTTTAAAATGGAAAAGTACAAGGACTGAATAATCTTTTTGTTGCAGAAATACTTATTTGCATACAAATACACGTCTCTATACGTAGACTAGCTATTCCCCAAACATCCTTGGGAACAATGTGTTAACATGAATATGTGTTAATAGCAAATAAAAAGGAGTATGGTCAAAGACGGCGGCTGTTCAGAATTAAATTCACGTTTTCCAGCATCTAGACAAAAAAAACCTGTCAGTGGATGTGATTTTCCCACTGCACGGACTTCAATTAGTCATTTGCACTCTTAGGAATAATGCAGGAGTTACTCACCCACAGACCAGACTCCTCCATTCTCATTCCAGGTGCACTTTTTGCACATCCCAGTTTTCCCAGTAAATGTTGGGGGGGGGAGCCATCCCCCAGCTGAATGGCTGCCCGTGAGGAAGGTTTCACGTAGTCAGAGATGCCAGTTAAGTGCTCAAGCGTGAAGCAGCAGCAAAAGAGCAATTAAATTGATAACGGTATTGATAACGGGCTTCCAGACTCGCAGCAGATCCCAAGGCTGGGAGCTGAAGTCAGGCAAACTCAGCCTTTGAATCAGGGACACTTTTCTAACTGCAAGGGGAAGTCATTAGAACAGGTTACCTGGGTTTCCCTCAGCAGTTTAAAAGCCACGGCTGACTGTTTGCTAAAACCTGAGTTTCCTTGCAGACGGAAAGTTCAGGATGACCTGTGGGCCTGGGCTTAGAATCATAGAATCCTTTGGTTAGAAGAGACCCTTGGGATGATGGAGTCCAACCATCAGCCCTATGGAAAAGGAAAAACTAAATGGTCACAGTGTGAATGTATCTGTACTCAGAAACTCCTTCAAATTAACTGCTACTGGCTTTGCCACCCACTACCTATCACGACTACTGAGGTTGTAAGGATGCTAGAGTCGTGCCAGCCTAAGACCCGAGAGAGAAAGGCTTAAAAGGAGATGAGATATTCCTGAAAAGGTTAAATTAAAGGGGAACGGACATAGGAATAAGGAGACAATATTAGGGTCACATAAGTGATTCCTACAGGTTGAAATAGAAGCAGCCAATTCTGAGGATGAAGTTAGGAATGGCTATTCTGATTTTAAATTATTATGGTATTCATTTACATACTTTAAAAGGAAAAGGGTGTTGAACACCTGTGAAACAGACAGGATTTTACCAAGTATCAGAAGAACAGAACAGCAGTCATCATACCCACAGTTATATTTCCCCTACTCTGCGTGGCTATTAAGACAAGCACCCTGCAAAGCCCAAAACCCTTATCTGATGGGTCGTGTGTTGAGTATGCAGTAATGTTGTGCGTGAATAAAATGAGCGCCTTGTCCATCCATTAGGTAGAAAATAGCACCTCTGTCTAAGCTTCAGCTGCACAAGTTTAACAGAAAGGACAAAGCAGGACAAAGAAGTGCCAGTTTTATTCTGCACTGACTGCATCAAGGTTTAGTACACACGCTGAGGAGAGTGCAGATACTTATTAAAGATGCTGACACGGGCATAAAAAGTAATTACAGTATTGTGCCTCCCTTTATAACAAACAACTCCACTTCCCTATCTTAGAGGTGACTCAAAGCCTTAAATTAGAATTCTCAGGGTTTCCTACATCGGCAAACACTGCAGGATTTGAACAAGTGGATATGCTTCCTGCTCATATCGCTTACCGCTAACTATAATTATAGTATTTATGAATTTAAACCTTGATGACAACAAACACAGTAGCTCCACTGCTCCTGTACTAGAGATGTCATTTTTAGTTTCTCCATGAGCCCTGTATTAAAAATGGGGGAACATTCAGAGACTATTAGAGAAATTTTAATTTTTTTTCCCTTTCCCCCCACCTTTTTTCCCCCTTTTCACCTTCAGAGAGAGGATTGCTTGCAAGGACTTGCGTGCAACACACTGAAACGCTGATGCAAACATTTAAATCTTTCCTGAATAATAAATAAATAAATGAAAAGGAATGGGTTGTGACATATTTTTTTCCTGTGCCAAGGTCTGCATGGGGATTCCAGAAACTATAAACTGGTGACTCAGGTGACCATTTCTGCTAAAAAGGAAGAATCTATAATAAGGAAGAGCTCTGGAGTCAGTATGGATTTTGAGGAGGGCAACACCATCTCAGGAACCTCCCAGCATTATATGAGCTGGGATGTCCACGTCTGTGGAAAAAGAGGACTCAGTAGGCTTAAAGCATTTGGATTTCTCAGGCGTGTTTGAGAAGATTCCAACCTAAAAGCTTGTCTTTGAACACAGGAAAGGCTGTTTTTTGAGTTGAAAGCTGCCTAAAAGATAGGATACAAATTGCTAAGACTTAATAGTTTCCACCTGGGATAAAGAAGAGCTAGAAGCGATGTATTTGCTCTTTAAGAACACTTTTTTGTCACTGCAAGAGCAAGGTGAGACAGGCCATCAGTCTGACATAGTAGACTGGTGTCCTCTGCAGCTATCTTCTTCTTACCCTTTTTTCCAATACTTAAGGTTTTTTTTTTGTCCTTAGCAAAACATCTAGGGAAAAATTGAAAATTATATCATATGAAATGGAACAAATTAAGGACCAAGCTGAAACAGGAAACAACCCCTGGCCAAGTGTGGGCATATGCAAGTTACGGGGCCTGACAAAGGGCACCCCATGCTTGGGGTGGCTCAGCCTACCTTACTTAGGATATTTCTGACCAGTTTATGGCACTGTTCATAACCTCTGCTACTTTAAGTTGGTCTGGCTTTTGCTTTACTCCTGACATTGCATCTGTGGGAGAGGAATATCCATTTTCTGTTTGCTCTATTTTGTTCTGGTTTTTAAACGTCATCTCTTACCCACCAGTAGCCTTTTAGTAAATCCTATTACATTTTGACAGTTTGAAACATGAAGCTGTGAAGATAAGGTGTTGCTGTAGTGAAAAGGGCCATTTTCTAGCGATGGAACAGCAATATATTCGAATAGTGAAAGGGGAAATACACTACAATCCATGTTCCCACCCAGCTTTTGTTTCTGATTGTTTTCTCCTTTCTAATTAATTTATTCCTTTTTTTCTCTTTTTCTTTTTACATTGCTGTAGGTCCCATTAAGCAAAGTAACCTAAGCATGAGTAATAACCCTGAGAAAAAACCCACCCCCAGAGGAGGGCCACTAAAATGTTCAGAGAGCTGGAGCATCTTTGCTGTGAGGACAGGCTGAGGGAGCTGGGGTTGTTCAGCCTGGAGAAGAGGAGGCTCCGGGGAGACCTCAGAGCAGCCTCCCAGTCCCTGAAGGGGCTACAGGAAGGCTGGGGAGGGTCTGTTTACAAAGGCCTGCAGGGACAGGACGAGGGGCAATGGCTTCAAGAGAAAGAGCAAAGAGCTTCAAGAGAAAAGAAGAGCAGCTTTAGATTGGACATGAGGAATGGGTTCTTTGCTCTGAGGGTGGTGGAGCACTGGGACAGGTTGCCCAGGGAGGTGGTTGAGGCCCTTTCCCTGAAAATATTCCAGGTGAGGCTGGAGGAGGCCCTGGGCAATGTGGTCTAGTTGGGGGTGTCCCTGCTGACTGCGGGGAGGTTGGACTGGATGACCCTAGAGGTCCCTTCCAGTCTGGACCATTCTATGACTCATAAAGTATCTCAGATCTCTCTCTCATAGACTTGCCTTATCTCTCATGCTGTGGCGTTATTTAGTTAGTTTTGGGGGTGAGAGGTTTTTTGGGTTTTGTTGTTTGGGTTTTCTGGTTGGGTTTTCTTTTTATTGCCAAATAAGTACATAATGGTATTACCATGAAGAGGAATTTTAAAAAGTTCCACAAAAACTTTCATGGCTGCTTCTGGAGAATATCCTGGTAATTTCTCCTTTCCTGGCTCCATGTTTGCCCAGGAAAGTTTGCCCACTTCCATAGTGTGAAGGCTGTCCTCACTCTTACATGAAACATAGCCAGGAGCTTGCTAATACTTTCATGGGTTCTCGCAGCAATACTTCATCTGGAATATTTTCCACTTGGAATGAACCTTTTTAGTTAAAAGACAATCTAATTTCCTGGGGATCTGATACTATCATTCTATAGCACTAAACATCTTCTATTCCTAAAAGCTCCCAGAAATAGAAGTTATACACGGTACATTAAAAATAGATAGAAAACCAGATTATTTTTGAATATTTTAGTTACATCTTTTGTATACACAACGGAGTTCAAAAGCAAAAAATAATAGATGTGATTTTTATAATCCCTTGTCTTTATTTTGCACTTCAATGGATTACTTTGCTTTGTCACGACTATCAAGGCATCAAAACTTTCTCATCTAACTTTTGCTAAAGTATTTTAATTAAAATGGGAGTATTTACAGTTGTTATATCATATTAATATTCCAGTAGGCATAAAAATTTCACTAAATAATATTGAATAATTAAGAAGGAATACATTATTGATCAGATAGGAACAGTTTCATCCAATATAAAATGCTATTGTGCTTTGTTTGTGTTTTTAATATCTGTTATTGAAACCTCAAGTTGATATTGGTAAATGACTTTCTACCATATAGACTAAGCGAATTTGAAATGGGCACGACCTAGTGTTGTGGAGATATCAAGGACATTATTCAGTGTTGTAAATGAGGAAATGAACATCAGAGTCTTGTTTATTTCTCCCCCAAAATAGGGTTTAAAAATACCCAAATATAGTAAAAGTTAACTTCTCTACTTACTGGACCATTTACCGTTCACTACTGCCTGTATCATCACACACTTCTCTTTGGGTCATTAACCTAAGGGAATATCTTATCAGGTAATTATTATGCATATATGTGATTCTTGGTCATGCACCTTGTGATATTCTTCAGAATAAGCCTGAAATGGGGGAAATGGCATTTTTGATCTTGTTTTCCAGATCTGACCCAGAAAACAGAGGAGTGTCAAAGGGTTTATCCAAAGTGGAGGACCAACATACCAAGCACAGCCCAGCTCCCCACTTACTGGCTACATGAGATCCAGCTGCACACCATCCTCTTCCTTGAGGGCGAAGGAAGCCTGTCCTCTCTGCTGTAAGGAGTATTATTTCTGCTGTCCGGAAAATCAACAGGTCAGCCAGAACCCGTAGACTCTGTCGGACACTAGAAGGATCCATCCAGGTGCCTGGTAAGTGGAATCAAGAAAGAAGTAATGGATTGTAGTCTGGAGAAGACTGAGGGAGGATCTCATCAACACCTATAAATACTTAAAGGGTGGGTGTCAAGAGGAAGGGATCAGTCTTTTCTCAGTGGTGCCCAGGGACAGGACAAGAGGGAATGAGCATAAACTGGACTATGGGAAGTTTCATCTCAACATGAGGAGGAGCTTCTTTCCTGTGAAGGTGGCAGAGCCCTGGCAGAGGCTGCCCAGAGAGGTGGTGGAGTCTCCTTCTCTGGAGACATTCAAACCTGCCTGGACACATTCCTGTAGGACCTGCTCTGAGTGACCCTGCTGTGGCAGGGAGTTGGAGGAGATGATCTCCAGAGGTCCCTTCCAAACCCATAGCATCCTGTGATTCTGTGGATGGATATAGCACCTGACTGGTGACTCAGTGAGATGGGCCAAAGAACAAAAACACGGCTATATCATAATGGGAGCATAAGAAATATGTAAGACATAAATTTCTAAGAAGCTGGTGTTTGCTGGTTTGGAATAGGTGAATTCGTGAAATTGCTATATTTGAGTCAGCTGTTGTTGTTGACATTGTTTATTATTGACCAATGGAATTTTTATTTAATGCCTACTCAGCTCTATGTTCAAGAGTTCCACTCTGAAGCATAGATTGTATGTTAGCACTCACAGCTGATCATTGGAGAAGAGGCGTGGGTAGGAATGGAGGTGTAGATTTAGGTCCAGCACATAAATATTGCCTAGGAGAAACTGTCACATTTAGACCTAAACAAAAACAGCCATTGGGTTTCTACCCTCCCATAGGACCAGGGACCAGGGGTACTTTAAAGAACCATCTTACAGTCCCTAATTAAGCATTATAATCTCTAGGGGGAAAAAAAGTATGTTAAAAAATAAGCTTTTTCTGAAGCATATAAGCTGCTCAACTTCCACAGGCTTACTGAAAGACTACAAGAACAGGGAATGGCAATTATATCTGGTGGTATTTATATTCCTACTGACAGACCAATGCTTTATTACCCAATTACCATGTGCCATAGGCCATGCTCTGGAATGTGATCCTCTCCTAAATCACCCTTCCCAAGCACAACACACAGCAGAAAAATCTTCAGTTCCTAATGCAAATCTAATAGGATTGAGTGTGTAGAAAGAAAGAAGGGTGATAGTTGGGATGTGCTGAATCAATTCATCAAGCAGAGGCACCCAGAGAACAATCACTCAAGCAATATAAACTATTCTCAAAGGGTAAAAAGAAGTCCTTATCTTGTAAAGCCTGCAGAAATCCTTTGTGTTTCTGTACTTTCCCTTTACTCTTTGCGGCATTCACCAACCTTGTCGTATTCCCAGCTTATTCTGCAGCAAACAATTTGCATTTTGTATTTATTCACCTCAGAACTTAGATCTCCAAGTCCCTGGCACAGGCGTGCATCCTGCCTAAAATGCAACCACCTCCAGTGTATTTGCAGACTAGTCAGATAAATTCTTTATATTAACCAGAGCAGGAATGATTGTAGGAGATTATTTTGGGGGTTTTGTCATTTGACAGAGAAACAAGAACAAAAATGGGGCTGCATGCTTTGTCCCTAAGACCTAATGGCCCACATCACTCCATCCTAGTAGCTGTCATAGACTAAAAACCTTTCCTACCTTCTCTTCCTCCTGTACCGCCTAAAACTAAACCACATTAGTCCACTGGGACATAAGGTCCTGTAGAAAACACACATGAGCGACTGTTATGCAGAAATTTAAGAGCTGAGGTGAAAATACTGATGTAGTGCTGTTGTCATCTGCTATCTCTTCCTCGAGTCACCCACTAAAATAGAGCAGTTGGGCTTTGAAAGCCTCGTCAGGTGCCAAGCACTCAGCTAAGCTACAGACCAGATCAGTATTTAAATCAGCTGACTGTACCCAGGGAAGATCCTCTCAAAGCTGCAGAAACAACTATGTTAGGGGCCTATTTAAAGCCTAAAATATATGCAATGGGATGACTAACCTTGTTTTTCCCCAGCTTATTACATCATTTATTATTTCAGTTCAATTAAAATTGATAGGACTCCTCACCTTGGACATCATTTGGCTATTTCTGTAACTCCCTAACTTCTTTTCTTCAGCACATAAAATTGCCAGGTTTTATAATTTTGATTATTTTCTTTTCTCTACTGGCTATGCAATTTTTTGATATGTAAGCCAAAATATCTCGTATGAAAAGTAACTTGAATTTAGAATTGGCAGGTAACTACTTCCTCAAAAACATTCTTATTTTTCCTGCAAAAATTCACCTCTACCAGTGCTCAGCTCTCCCTCTCTTTGCCTGAACAAGTAGCTACTAAAAAATGGCTACTTTACTTTTTCCCTGAAAAGAGGATAATCTGAATCACCTTTCACCCTGGAGGGAGTCACCTTCTACCCAAAAGCGAATGACATCGGCAGCAATAAGTGTTCAGAGGTAACTGCATTTCTGAACAGAAATCTTAATATGTTAAAGTTAAGCTTTCAAAAGGAAAGTGGATTCCCTGGGTTTTGAAACAATTTTCACAAAGCAAGATGGTAAGTAAAATGTCTTATTTTTGGGGCTAGTATTTTAGAGCTATTAGATGTCTCTATTTTGGTAATGATAGGATTCTGTTTAAAATTCTAATGCTTTTGGTAATTGGCTGATACAGAGAATTCAGATAAATGTTTTTTCTACTACCTAAATTGCACACAACAAGGATATTATTTTGATATCTACCTCATACTAACTATATTTTTTGTCCTTTTTTCCAAGTTACCCAGTCACAAAATTCTGGTACTTGGTTTACACTGTGAAACTTTTAGCAGGAATTACATACCTACACTAGGATTTATATTACTGAGTTTTAGTACCTAGGAGAATGGTGTAAATCTCTAGGGGAAGGAATTAAATTAATGAAATGGGGTTTTTAAAAATGTTTTCTATTTCTGTTTATTGCATTACCTGCTAGAAACCAATAGACTTTGCTTTTCTTGCATTTAATGAAAAACAAGAGTCAAATTGCTCAAGATAGCATCAAACATGTACCAAGAATCATGCAAATTCTTGGACTACAACAGAAATAAAACCGATATAAACTATAATAAAAGGTTAAATGTGATTTACAGTATCAATTAAATCTGTAGAAATAACAGTCTGGTCTCTTTTCCTATTCATCCGAGTTCTAATATCGCTATAGGACCATGAAATAAAACAGGCACAACATTTTCAAAACCACAGAAATAGGTGCAATTCTAGCCTAAAATAAATAGAGAGCCTAAGTAGCTAGAAAATACAGCCTAAAAAAAAAATAAATAAATAATAGCCTAAAAAATAATATGTTAACTCTTACTGCAAACAACAGTGCCATTTGTTAAATATATCATAGAATCATAGAATCATTTAGGTTGGAAGAGACCCTTGGGATCATCCAGTCCAACCATCAGCCCCACTCTACAAGTTCTCCCCTACACCAGATCCCTCAACACCACATCCAATCTACTCTGAAACACAGTCAGGGATGGGGACTCCACCCCCTCCCTGGGCAGCTGATTCCACTGACTGACCACTCTGTCTGGGAAAAACTTTTTCCTCATGTCCAGCCTAACCCTACCCTGCTGCAGCTTGAAGCCATTCCCTCTCCTTCTATCGCTCATTGCCCGGGAGAAGAGACCAGCACCAATATCTCTACAGTGCCCTTTCAAGCAGTTGGAGAGAGGGATGAGGTCTCCCCTCAGCCTCCTCTGCCTCAAACTAAACAATCCCAACTCCCTCAATCGATCCTCATAAGCCTT
>VZTM01038026.1:50298-63257 GCA_013400555.1 Jacana jacana
TTATATTATTTTTTACATTTTTATATAATATATATTTTATATACTTTATATATTATATTCTATTAGATAGTATATTATTTGCTACCATGCCAAAAACATAATTTCATCTTAGTCCCTCTATTAAAACTTACAAAAAACACGGGAATATTCTAGACAGTTTGGCTTAGGTAGTGTAAAACTGACTGCAGAGAAAATCCTGAAGGATTTTTTGCAGCGAGTCTTGGTGCAAGGGTGCAGGGGAATCATGAAAGTGTTTCTAATAAGGCATTTGCAGGTGCGGAAACGTTATTACTAAGCGAGCAAGCGCTTTGAGGAGCTGAAAAATGTGAAAAATTAATTTCTGGTATCAGAGGAGCTACCACGGAAACAAGGCAAGAAAGGTTTTGTATTTGAAGGGCTTCAGTTTCTGCAGAAATCTTTCTCACATCACAAAACCTGAACGGCTCCTCATTAGGATTCATTTGTAGATAAATGAACACGCTTTGCATGAAATCCAAACAGGAAGTCAGTGAAAAACCTGCTTTTAAAGAGCCTGAAAGTGATTTCACAGACATTGAGATGTAGCATCTTCCAAATAATTTATTCAAATCTCTTACAGTGGTTTGCATTCTCCTCTAATTATGAATTGGAAACACTAGTTTTCAGCATGTCCTGGTAACACCGTGCCAAACCCGTAAGCAATTTAGTATAAAATTATAATGAAACAATAGAATATGAAATATAACCCAAATCCAACAGGAACAGAACAACCTCAGGTGTTGGAAAAGGACCCCGTATCCTCTTGTTTCTCAAGAGATAGCGTGTGCTCAGCCAGGCTGGCTTTAGCATCTAGCTAAGGATTGATGAGGGGGCGTAGAAGAACCCACACCCATGAGAAAGAAGGGCAGCCCCCTCACCTCTCCATGGCATTCTATGGCATTGAGCAACGGATGGAAAAATTAAAATCCCAGAGTGAAATTAAGGTATTTCAACACCAAATGTTCAAGCAACCCCAACAAAGCCAGGGAATCACACAAGAACTTCTCTGCTTACCTGCCCCACGTATGGATGGACGTTAGAAGCAACATGGTGTTTGTCGTTTCAGATCTTAAGGTCAGCGGGATGCAGCCTTGTTCCTTCCCAGGAAGGATGTTCTTGTAGGTGGTGATGTTTCAGCCTAGACCTTAGACCTGATGAATTCAGGTGTACTTACCAGGTGTGGTTCCTCAGAGGTTGGCAGCGAAGGGGCTGTGGGGTGGTCTCTGTGAGAAGAGGTCAGAGCTGCCTCCTTGCTGGTGTCCTGGTTTGAGGTTCCAGCTGGTTCTAACAGACCCACCACAGGCAAGACAGCAGCATGCCTGTGAAAATGTTTAAGAAAGGGCAAAAACCACTGCATGGCAGCTGTGAGAGAGAGGAGTGAGAAAAATGAGAAACAGTCTTGCAGAAGAGAGGTAGACATAGTGCTCAGAGATACGGTTTACTGATGGGTTTTGTCAGTCTTAGGATGATGGTTGGACTACATGAACTGAAAGATCCCTTCCAACCTCAGCAGTTCCATGATTCTATGACCCCCAGGTGAAATCCATGAAGGAGAAGAGGGAGGAGATGCTCCAGGTGTCAGAGCAGAGATACCCCTGAATTCCATGGAGAAGACCACGGTGAAGCAGGCTGTGCCCCTGCAGCCCACAGAAGACCACCGTGGAGCAGATATCCATCTGCAGCCCATGGAGGACCACCATGGAGCAGACATCCATCTGCAGCCCATGGAGGACCACCGTGGAGCAGATAGATACCCACCTAGAGCCTTCACCAGAGGAGGTGGTCTTTACCCTGTAGAAAATGTTAGAGCAGCTCTTGAAGAACTGCAGCCCACGGGAAGGACCCATGTTGAAGCCGTTCATGAAGAACCTGCCTTCCGTGGGACAGAGCCTCTGTGAAGCAGGGCAAGAGTGTGAGGAGGAAGGAGCAGCAGAGACAGTTTATTTTAGTTTAGTTTTTCAGTATGAAACTCTGCTTACCTTCCCGTTTTCTCTTCTGTTGCCATTTTGCAGGAAAACACAATACATGAAAACTAAACCTCTCCTTGAAGGCAAAAATGAAACTTTTAAAAGCAGGTTAGCCCATTCAGAAAAGCTGAGTTAATTTTGTTTCATCAGGTTTTCTAGCAGCTTTGAAGTAACACAGGAGAAAATAATGACCAGAAATTAGTATTTGTTCAAGACTGTCGTCTGTGTAAATGGGTTAATAGTTTTACACCTTTGTTGGGGAGAAAAATGAATTATTTATACTCTGTCCATTCCTCTGGTTGTTGTAGGATCCTTCCTGCTGCTCTGTCTTGTGGGTTTGGGTCAGTTTTTGGATTTTTTTTTTAAATTTAATCAGTAGCATCACTGAACTCCTATCTGTTGGTTAGATCTTAAGAGATATCTCATCTATCATTTCTGATGTTTAGTCCTTGGCAGATCTATCTGCAAGCACTCAGTGAACGAGATGATAAATGTGGCATAAATATTTAGAAAAGCAGATATAAATAGAGCTCTGTTTAAATTCATTACTTTCAACAGAGTACTAATCCTTACAAAATCATGTGGATGGTGTTTTATGAATACTATTAACACAATTCTTATTGTACGAGTCAAAACCCCAAATTAAAATGAGAACTCTCTCAAAGGAATGAAGTTATTTTCTTCTAACTGAAGTACAATTTTTCCAGTACAGCAAAGTTTGGGGAAAAAACAAACAACAAACCAACCTACACATACAGGCTTTTTTTTAGCACCTAAAGACACATGAAAATGTTTTCCTAATAATTTTTACTAAAAGAAATATAAGATTTCCTTTACTGGTATCCTTGGCCCATATGCTTAAGTTCACAGCACTAGTAAAGGGCAGGTAATTTTATACCTAAACACCAGGGGAGAGACTCTCCCATTGAGAGTCATGAGGTTCAGAAAGGACCCTCTTTGCTTTCTAAACTTCTCAGAGAGGAGCCCTGGTGTGGCTGGATCCAATCCTAGTCCCAGATTTGGTCAAAGGTATATGTCTAAAGGATTATATATATGCAATCAACCCTTTATATCTCTTAACTAAGATTCCAAAGTCTAGCATACTATTAGCCACTTACTGAGGATCTGTTGAGGCAAGGAATCTCTCAACCTCGAGGAGTAACCCTGAGAGGCAACACTGCCTCAAGGGGGAGATCCTGGCACACTGCTGCCATGCAGGAGAGCTCACAGGGCTTTTGGGCTGTCCACTATGTATAGAGTAAGATGACTGACCTGTGACAAATGTGAGTCACATTTGTGAATTGACAGCAGCACCAGCATCGCTCAAGCCAGCCCTTGGCTATTGTGTTGTTACCTGTTTCCCTAAAACCACGTTGAGCCAGATGGAGCCATCAGGACTAGATTATGACCACCCATTATGGCCACCACGGGTGGTTATCACTTGGGCAGGGTTACAGGAGATGAAAGTCAGGTGGGTGGTGGAGCACACCTTCACAGCCTGTAGAAGAAATAATATGAATACGAAATGTACAGTCTCGGTATTATTCACATCACTCACTTGAAAGAATAACAGTAAATTTCTTTCCCCTTGGAAAGTCAACCTTCTTGGTTGACTCAATCACCAGTTTCACCTCTTAAATCAAATATGGGTGCACGAAACAGGCGTTTCGCCTTCAAAAAGCTGAAGACTTAAAAAAACAATTGTATTTCTTTCAGATTAAGGCCATTCTGCCTAAACAAATGTGAGGTTAAGTATGGCCAAATAAGCAGTTTAACTTTCACAGCTCTTTCACGAGGGGTTTGACCACGCCGGCACCACTTAACCCCATGTTTTGCTGTACAGAGATGGCTTTGACACCGTAGAGATGGAGGTGTTAATATTTTTTTGAGGAGTATGTATATATATATATATGTATATGTACATGTGTATATATACATGAAGTTGTAAAAGTGTTTAATTCAATGTTCTCATTATCAATATTCAGTATTGATGGCCAACGAGTTTGCCACGCTCTTCAGGTGGGTACTGGGAGGGGCTCCAGTAAAGCCCTACCAAGACTTTTCCTTTGTCATTAGGTATTTCCCCCATGGGATTGCTGAAGGTGCAATTGAAAAAGAGCTCTCTGTTGCCTTTGTTCGTATTCACGTAAATTATGTCATCATACCGTGCCACTATGACTCATGCTGCATTGATTAATTTATCCTATTGATTAGTCCTTTCACGCTTTCTCCCTGTTTGCCATTTATTCCAGCTGCAGAAAACACAGTACACTTCCTGATGGCATGGATTTGACTGAAACCAGTTATTTTTTCACTCTTCACCTTGCTCATCCCCGATAGATATAAAGTGGAAATCAACATCAGTTCCCTGGTAAGGTCAAGGCATAAACTTCTACCAGCTGCAGTGGAACCAGGGTTTCATCCCAAAGGACCACATCCAGGCTTCAGTTGCCTTTCATCCCTGAAAACCAGCAGGTTACACACACAACAAACTAGACTTTTCAGTTAACCGGTTCTAGAGAGGAACACAGACAACACTCGTATTTTCTCCCTATGGTCTTCTGCCTATGTGACTGCTACAACATTGGTTACTACAGAGTGTCACACCTCACAGGAAAGCAAAAAATTATTCCAAGTTTGCATCAAATCACCAATACTTAACAACACTAAGGCACTTTCACACCAGAATAGGCAACAATTCCCTTAAAGTTTAAGTTTGAAGTACCAATCCCCACCATACACTGAGGCCAGCGAGACAGGATAGAGCAAGGCAGGGCTCAAAAGGCCTCTTCTCCCAGGTAACTAGTGATAGGACTGGAGGGAATGGCCACAAGTTGTGCCAGGGGAGATGTAGATGAGATGTCAGGGAAAGCTTTTTCTTCCCCATAGTGGTCAGGCACTGGGATGGGCTGCCCAGGGAGGTGAGGGAGTCACTGTCCCTGGTGGGGTTCAAGAAGAATCTGGACGAGGTGCTATGAGACACGATTTAGTAGCTCAGTGGGTGGTGTTGGTGACAGGAGGATGGTTGGACTGGATCATCTTGTAGTTCCTTTCCAACCTTGTGTTTCTATGATTCTATGATTTTGGAAACCCAAAGAAATACAGCCTTATACAATCAAGCTTATATTTAACTTATAAAGTAAACTTTATAACTTAACTTATAAAGTAAAGAAAGAACAGAGGAGGGGTGAAATACCACCTTCCTTGATGCTGATGATGTAAAGCTCCAAGAAGACCTTGAATTCACAGCTTTAAAACTCCGTCCTGGAGCAGGACAGCACCACTGTTGTTATTCAGACAAACAGGAGCAAAGAGATCTCAGGTTTTGCTTCTAAGACAGTGACAGCAGAAACTGAAATGTAGGTGTATATTGAAAAGGAGCCAGAAGGGAAGTTTAAAAAGAAAAAAAACAAAGGAGGCAACATTAATGAAAAGTGCATAAATAGGCATGGAAATATTTAATAAGAGAGATAAAAAAGGTGGCACTCAATAATTAAAAAAACCCCAAAAACCAATGAAGGAAGGGAAATCAGAAACTAATAGGAAAAGACTGTAGGAGAAAAATAACCTGTGAAGGAGAAGTAATGGGGTCATAACTCATGAAATGGCTTGGGAGCCCTCTAGAGGTCCGTACTGCAACGCTGTGATTTTGAGGCTGTCCCTCAGCGCCACAACACAACCAAGGCTGGGATGCGTGTCTTCTTTACCAAGCACGGTAATTTGGGGAGCCAGCTGTGCCATTATCACATATTGTTGCCAGACCAGGCAGGAAGAGATAAAAATGCCACTATTTGACAGAAACATACTATAGATAAAAGTGCAAAACACGTCAGAGAACTCTCGGAACAGGACTCAGTTATATTTATATTGCTGAAGCTCCTTGATCTTTGGGAGTTTGGTTTGGGTTTTTTTTTGCCTTTTTTTTTGTTTTTAAACAATGATGAAAAGTATTATTTCTTGAATCTCTGAACTTTGTTAACATAGCATGCCATTTTTACCGTTTTTTAGACTGGCCTGCTGTCTTAAAGTCTGATAATTGTGTGTGAGTTTTTTCGGGTAGAATTAGGTGAAATTTCACCAGCAGGTGAAAAATTTCTGATTCTCGTTTAATTGCTCTGTCACATCTGGCCATTTTTGGAGAGCATAAGGAGATATTAAGGGAGTAGAGCACCTCCCTAATGAGGAAAAGCTGAGAGAGCTGGGACTCTTCAGCCTGGAGAGAAGAAGGCTGAGGGGAGACCTTATCAATGCTCACAAGGATCTGAAGGGTGGGTGGAAGGAGGATGGAGACAGATTCTTCTCAGTGGTTCCCAGTGGCAGGATGAGGGGCAATGGGCACAAGCTGGAACATGGGAAGGTCCATTGGAACATGAGAAACTTCTTTGGGGTGAGGGTGGCAGAGCCCTGGCAGAGGCTGCCCAGGGAGGGTGTGGAGTCCCCTTCTCTGGAGACCTTCCAGCCCCACTTGGATGCAGCCCTGAGTGATGTACCCTGGGCAACCCTGTTTTAACAAGGGAGTGGGATTGGGGGATCTCTGGAGGTCCCTTCCAACCCTGACAATTCCATGATTCCATGATATTTCACAGTTACCAGGAAATTTGAAAAGCACCAGTTTTATTGCCACAAGCCTTTGTTATGATTTTGTTTCAGTGACGACTTTATGCTTCTGAAATACTTTTCCTCCTTCTTTCTCTTCAGATGCTGCTTTCCATAATACACTTGTTGGCAGTTACCTTGATCTTTTAGTGTTATCTGACTGTTTGGGAAATGATCCACCAGACATTCAGGTCACCATCAAGCTTGTGTACCAGTTAATTTTGCATAAGTATGATACCACATGGAACCCAGACTGTAAACCAGTCAACGAGCGTTGCGTGAAAAGCAGCGGTTGAGAAAACAAAGGGGATCCCTTCACCACTGTTTGGTGTGCTTTGTGAAAGCCCAAATTATATCCCTCTTAGATCATTTTAAAACTATGAAAACTCGAGGAATCTTATGCTGATCGCAGCATCAAGCCTTCCACCACCAGATGTGCCACAGCATATCACACAAGTAGAATAGTGAAGGTATCTCACTCAAGAGCAGAGCGGAGTTCCTGCAGCAGAATAAGGCCATACATCTTTCAAACCCCGTTCTCTCCTGTGAGCTCAGTTAATAACAGAAGGAACTTTCTTTGGGTTTACCTGCCAGATCTATGATACATATTTCAGCGAGAGGAATTTTTCTACCTCATTCTACAGTGGTGGCTTGAGAAGGAATTATTATTTCTAATTCATCGGTCTTGTGGAGACGAGTCAGAAGCGGCAAAATGTAAATCTCTTTATAACTAAATTAATCCAATCCTTTTTCATTTGTCATCCCAGTGACAAAGCCCTATTGTCAGCTGAACAGATGTACTAAACGCTTGTCACTTGTGTCTGTTAGGAGAGCAACAACTAAAAAGAGATAATTTCTCCTGACTAATACATGTCAAAGCAGAAGAATTCTTTTCTTTTTTTCTTTCTTTTTTTGGTCTAGAAATTTGCTTGGGTGTTTTCTTTTGTTTGCCCCAGGTATGAACTTCTAGTACCTTTGGTATGTGGAGGAGGGATATCACGAATGTATTACGCCTTTTCAAATCCCAGGAAGCCACAGCTCGTTTTATGCCTTCATTCTATCTTTATAGCAAAATGCACAGGGTTTATGAGCTCATAATGAAAGAATACTTGCTAAAATACTCCTATTAAAATGCAAATGTCGACCTTCCACTGAGCCTTAAGTTAGAACTTTTTTCCCTTTAATTTTTCCAGAAGAGACATACTTTGCAACAGGAGAATGATTTTCTTGGTAGATCATGCTTCTTTTGCGTTTGTTTTTTTTCTTTTTCTTAATGATTTAGCATTAGGTAGAGGTTTTGTTGTTGTTGCTACTTTTTTTAAGAAAAGTGGAATATAAAACTTTCTTCGAAGTGAAAAAGAAAGCATTACATATTATTAGAAAATCAAAGATGAATAGATTAGGTCACTGTTATCATAAGAAAATCAAATACACTTTCCTCTTGTGGAAAAATAACATAAATGACAAAAATAATGTGACAATATAAAAGCAATAAAGATATTCAAGGATCATCCTTGAATTCCCAGCTAAAAATTACAGGCTTTGTATTCTATTCTTCTACCTTAAATCACTTGCAGGCTATTCCAATACTGGGAAACACACCACAAAGTACCAATCATTGACTTTGTTTTGTTCCCATCAAAACACAGTACGAAGGAAAATTACATCACCCCTCGATGCCTAAATTACGTGAAGATATTTTATTCTTGTAAATAATAACAGGGCTTGGACTTGAGCAAAGGAACAATAACACACATTTTCTAAAACATTTCACAGAGTTTAATAGAAAGCAAGGGATTTCATCTGCCCAGCGATCTGACACCCAAACTGCAGCTTAGGTTAAGAGGCCCTTCAAGAAGGGTTTCCAAAAAGGTATTTCACAGAATCACAGGGATTGGAAGGGACCTTGAAAGCTCATCCAGTCCAATCCCCCTGCCAGAGCAGGAACACCTAGAGCAGGTCACACAGGAACGCCTCCAGGCGGGTTTGGAATGTCTCCAGAGAAGGAGACTCCACCACCTCCCTGGGCAGCCCCTGCCAGTGGTCCCTCAACCTCACCATGAAGAAGTTTTTCCTCCTATTGAAGGGGAACCTCCTCTGTTCCAGCTTGTACCCATTGCCCCTTGTCCTGTCATTGGGTGTCACTGAGAAGAGCCTGGCTCCATCCTCCTGACAGTCACCCTTTGCATGTTTATAAACATTCATGAGGTCACCCCTCAGTCTCCTTTTCTCCAGGCTCAAGAGACACAGCTCCCTCAGTATTTCCTCATGTGCGAGATGCTCCACTCCATCATCTTGGTAGCCCTGCCCTGGACTCTCTCCAGCAGTTCTCTGTCCTTCTTGATCTGGGGGCCCAGAAGTGGACACAATATTCCAGATGGGGTCTCACCAGGGCAGAGTAGAGGGGGAGGAGAACCTCTCTCCACCTACTGACCACCCTCCTTCTAATCCACCCCAGGATGCCATTGGCCTTCTTGGCCATGAGGGCACAGTGCTGGCTCATGGGCATCCTGCTGCCCACCAGGACCCCCAGGTCCCTTTCCCCTACACTGCTCTCCAACAGGTCATTCCCAACCTCTACTGGTACCTGGAGCTGTTCTTGCCCAGATGCCAGACTCTACACTTGTCCTTGTTCTAGTTCATTACATTTCTCCCTGCCCAACTCTCCAGCCCAACTCTCCAGCTGGATGCCAGCATGGCCTTCTGGCCTGTCAGCCACTCCTCCCAGTTTGGTGTCATTTCTTCATGAAGCCCTCACAAAGTCCAGAAGCAGTGGGCATTAGGTTTAACTCACTGGTCTTTTCAAACATCCTCTCTGAGAGTCACAAACCAATCTCATATCCTGTTACCTTTGAGAAAAAAAATGAGCACTAATAACACATTTCCAGAACCTTACAGTTAAGGCTGCCTTCCTTACCTGCTGCAGGCTGGTTATTCCCCTTTCTCTTCTGGAGATAATCAAGGTATCCTTGTGTATTCATCAATATCTATCTCAAAGAACAAAGCAAATGCTAAGAATGTTGACAAATAAGTAGCACATGGGGCTCCAAATGGAACCATAGCATCCTCACTCCCAGCGTGGGCAACCAGGCTTTCTGTCTGCTTATAGCCAGAAAACAATAAAAAGGGAAAAAAAGAGAAAAGAGATGTCAATCCCAGCTGCCAACTAAAAAAAAATAAAATCAAATTTGAAAAGACACTGAACAAGAAATGAAAGCAAGACTCTGGAAGACTCGAGCCAAATATTGGGTTGGTTTTTTTTCTATTCAGCAAATGAAATAGAGTTTCTATAATTTATAAGGTGATTTCTATCAGTTCTAGGAAAACAAACCCCAACCTGTGCACAAGCCATACATGCAGTTTGACCACAAACCTCTGTTTCCACCCTCACCTGTGCACAGAGAGAAATCCCTGTCCGTGCAGATTCGGAAGGATGGGGTGGGGGCGGCTCTAATCACCTGAGGAAAGTTGTGCTGTTTTGTGTATGTTTTGCAGCGTGAGGAAGACGAAGGATTCTCTTCCTCTTCTCGCCCTGCTCCGAGAGAAAAATCCCTTATGAAGCACCAGAGATTGCCTACAGCTCAAGGCAGGTCAAGATGCCCGGTGCTACTTGTGGTTTTTAAGCTCTCGAGGTCATTACTGAAATTTCTCGGTCATTTAAAAATATTTTAGTCTGGGAAATTTCTTCCTCTAATTTTTGTGGGGGAAAATAATAAAAAAAGAGCTTTAAAAAAGAGCTTTAAATCTCTCTTGGCCAGACATGTGTCATGACACTTCCCACAGTCAGCTCAGCCCGTGCTCAACTAGGAACACATTTCATTTCCTTTCTCTTCCCTGTTCCATTGAATTGCTCCTTTTTGGTTAAGCAGGAGTGGAATTTGGTTTAACATACAGTATGGCCCAGCCCATGACCTCTGCTGTGAGGGCAGGAGGAGAAGAAGGTCTTTTGGTTTGGATTTTGGGTTTTTTGTTGTTGTTGGGTGGTTTTCCAAGAGCAGTTTTAGGAGGCAGGACACAGTGATGCAGGAAACTCCTCCAGTTCTACAGTCCCATATTAGAGTTATCTAAAAAATCAATAGGAGTTAACTGATTTAACAGCAGTAAAGTGACTGCATTTGACTTAGAATCACAGACTGCTTTGGGTGGGAAGGGACCCTGAAGGTCCATCAAGTGCCACCCCCTGCCCTGGGCAGGGACACCTCCCACCACACCAGGTTGCTCCAAGCTCCCTCCAACCTGGCCTTGAAACCCTCCAGGGATGGGGCAGCCACAGCTTCTTGGGCCAACCTGGGCCAGGCTCTCAACACCCTCATGGCAAAGAGGTTCTTCCCCACATCTCATCTCCATCTCCCCTCTTTCAGTGTCAAACCTTTCCCCCTCCTCCTATGGCTCCCCTCCCTTATCCAGAGTCCCTCCCCAGCTTTCCTGGAGCCCCTGAAGGGACTGGAAGGGGCTCCAAGGTCTCCCCAGAACCTTCTCTTCTTCAGGCAGAACCCCCCCCGACTCTCTCAAACTGTTCTCGCAGCAGAGGGTCTCCAGTCTCTGCAGCACCTTCGTGTCCCTCCTCTGGAGTCATTCCACCGGGTCCATTTCCTTCCTGTGCTGAGGACTCCAGAGCTGGGCACAGTTCTGAAGGTGGGATTTCACCAGGGTGGAGCAAAGGGGCAGGATCACTTCCCTGACATGTTTTTCCCTCCTATATGTAAGCAACTTTAGCATTTCTGTTAGGTTAAATTCACTTTTCAATATAGAATCATAGAATCATTTAGGTTGGAAGAGACCCCTGGGATCATCAAGTCCAACCATAATAATATATGTTACTGCAAATTTTTCCAGCACCACCATCCCCTCCCACCGCCACACCACGTATTTGCACATCTTCCAGAACACTAAAGACTGACATTTCTGGGTAAAGCCACACTGCAACTAATAATAAAAATAAATTCTACTCCAAAGTCCAAAGCCTATACCCATAGATAAAATAACAAAATTAAACACTGGCTGTCAGAGGCAACCAAACACCCACTTTCAGTCTTACGTGGCTACTTTGGACAGACAGGAAAAGATAAATCAATTGTGTTTGTAATCAAATAAGTCATAAATACACTGAAATATGTAATGCTCTTTGTTTGGGGATTTGTTGGTTTTTTTTTTTTTACCACCTTTTCGAAGTGAGAGCACAAAACTTGGGGGAGTTTTAAACTAATTTTCATTGGGCTTAAAGGAAGGAAAAGAAAAGGCAGAAAAATGAAATGTGACTGGCAGACGATCCATAAAGCCCACTAAGCTCATCAATTTTTCGGGGAAAAAAAAGTATTGGGAAACAGCCAAGTTATTTAACTTTGCAAAACAGCTGCTTAGCATTCACAGAGCTCAGTCCCACGAACGCTGTGAAGTCTCTCTAAAGCTCCAAATACTTTATTTTGGGTTAAAAGAATGCCATCCGCAAACGCAGTTGAGAAAAGGATGCTCTTTGAGGAGCCTCACACCCGGCTGGGCCAAACCCACCTTGAGTCCAGGTTCAGTCCAACCCCAACTCTGAGAAACAGACCTTGGAACCCGCGGGTGACGTGCAGGGAAGCCTGACGAGGTGACCGCAGCACCAGGGAACCGTTCCACCAGTAACAGCAGCAGCGCTGCCACCCCGGGTACCCGGACATGAACCACAGAGGGAAAACTGGACACCCGAGGCTGGTTTCTGCCACAGGGGTCTTCTTCATTTTTCTTTCTTTTTTTCTTCTTTTTTCTTCATTTTTCTTCTTGTTTCTTTGGGAGTTTATTTTTCTTCTTATTACTGGCTGGAAGGAGGATCCCAAAGGGTGGTGCTCAATGGAGTTCAATCCAGCTGGTGGCCGGTCACAAGTGGTTCCTCAGGGCTCAGTGCTGGGGACTTTCCTTTTTAATATCTTCATTGACAATGTAGATAGGGACATAGAAAACACTGTCAGTGAGTTTGCAGATGACACTAAGTTGGGTGGGAGTGTTGATCTGCTTGAGGGCAGGGAAGCTCTACAGAGGGACTGGGATAGACTGGATAGGTGTGCCAATGTTAATGGCATGGCCTTCAACGAGGCCAAGTGCCAGGTCCTGCCCTTGGGCCACACCAACCCCATGGCTGGCTACAGGCTTGGGGCAGTGTGGCTGGAGCTGCCTGGCAGAAAAGGACCTGGGGGTGCTGGGTGACAAGGGGCTGAACATGAGCCAGCAGTGTGCCCAGGTGGCCAAGAAGGCCAAGGGCATCCTGGCTTGCATAAAGAATAGTGTGACCAGCAGAAGTAGGGAGGGGATTGTCCCCCTGTGCTCAGCACTGGTGAGGCCACCCCTTGAGTGTTGTGTCCAGCTCTGGGCACCTCAACCCAAGAGAGATCTGGAGGGGCT
>VZTM01038027.1:1088-20604 GCA_013400555.1 Jacana jacana
ATTCTAGTATTCCAAAAATGAAGATACAGATGATGGAATCATTGTGTTCTGAGCCTTAGAAACCAAAGCAAGGCTATGCATCAGAACTAGGAACGGAACACTGTGATTAAGCTAACAAATTTAAATTGTGTGAATAGTTTCTCATGTAAAAGAGAATCCCATTATTAGCTAACACTGCCATATATTTATGCCCACAAGCACAGACACAGTGGAAATTCAGTCCATACAATCTATCTGGATTTCCAAAAAGCTTAAGGAACTTAAGCATCTACCAAAAAAAAAAATATAATGAATGTTCTGGCACAGATAGAGAATTTGTCAAAAAATAGGGTATAACCACCAAAAACAGTTTGGGAAGTAAATAGTCCTCACAGAGATCTGTCCTGGGACTCATGCTGCTCATTGCATTTATAAGGAGGCTAGAAAAGGGGCCTAGCAAGGTGGCAAAAGTAGCTGATGCTACTTCATTATTTAGAATAGTGAAGGTGAAGGCTCATAACGAAGAGCTACATAAAGACCTTATGCAACTTAGTAATTAGGCAATAAACCAGCACAGGAAATTCAATATAGATAAATGTAAAAAGATACACAGGAGAATAAAGCTGTCCAAATTTCAAATATATGAGTTGACCAGCATTACTCAGGAAGAAAGACACTGAGGTCATGGCAAATGGGTTATGGAAACATAAGCTTAGTGGCTCAACAGCAATCAAAACACGAAAATTAATTATTGGGAAAGGAATTGAGGCTAGAACAGAAAATATCTCTTTGCAACTTACGGAGTGCATGCCTTTCAAATACTGTTTGCAGTTTGCTCCCTCCATCTCAAAGAATATATAGTAGAGTGTATCAACACCAATAGCTCAGACTTTTCAAGTGGCACCAGACAAATTCATAGACCTAGAATGTGCCAAGAACTACTAAATACAGAGAAACCATCTATAGAACAAGTACCATCCTGTGTAGTTGCCCTGTTCTTCCCCCCAGATCTGCTTTCAGCTCCCACTGAGGATGGTGTACAGTCTGACCTCGTATGGACAGTCTCACATTCTCACTTCTCTGTGTGTATTCACATGGCTTTTATGAGTAACGATGGAATTGACAGAATCACAGAAAACAGAACTTGGAAAAATTTTTGAGAGGTCATCTAACCTACTCTTCTGTCTCTTGATAAAATCAGATGTGCATGATCTTTTGTGGCAGATGTCTAACCTGTTTTTCAAAACCTTCAAAAGCAAGCTATTCTTGCACAAAGCTGGCCTTCTCTGAAAAAAGCTCTTTGTAATAAAACCTGAATCTTCCTTACTGCAAAGTTAATTCCTCTTTTTCTTCACTGTTACAGACACAGAGAAAGATGGTCCCTCCCTGCTTGCAGTGGCTTTCATATCCCTGAACTTACCTACCAAAACCTAGAAAGAAAGCAAAAGCAGTCTCAAATTCTAGCCAATTAATCATTAAAAGAAGAAAAACACCAACTCCCCGTCCCTTCTCCCCAAATACCAACATTCCTCTACATATTCCCCACCTCAGTGCATCTAGGAGGGTTGTTAGTAGTACAAAAAACCTGTGCAGAGTGTGTTTAGTGTGGCCTACACTGCTCAGTAACTTGAGTTCATCTACAACCTGCACAGAGAGCGGTTCTTCCTCCTCCGGCCTCCTTCTCCTCCTTCTGCCACACACATAATCCAAAAATCTCACTCTTCACAGAAAACGCTTCCTAGACCTCAGAGCATCATCTTACTCTCTTGGGGAAAGATCTGGGGAGAGTGCAGAAGCGCAGTGCCCAAAGCTAGCCATAGCATTCAAACTGAGCTTAACCAAAGCTTTGACAAGCAGAAAGGATTACAGCATGTGCCTTGCAGACTTCCTGCCTTTGTGACGTGTTTCAAGGCACTGCAATACTGCTGATTCATACCCAGCTCATAATTCACCCAAGCTCTGCAATGCCTTCCACTGCAACTGTTACACACTCATTTTTACTCCAGCCCGTGATTTATGTTGTTCCAGTCATTTTAATTTTTTTCCTGTCCTATAGAACACTTTCCCCCCAAAAAAGAGATGATCTTTTGGGAAATATCACATAAATTACACTGATGCTAAGCAGTATTAATCTGCCTCTCTTGGTCACCTCACATGGCCCTTATGGATTTCCCAGGGTAAACTGACCAGACTAAAGATGACTGGCTGTAAAAATAAACTATGAATAATCGTGCTTGTCTGCGCCGATTTGTTTATATTAAAAATCCCAAACCAACAACCACCACCTTCTCTCCAATTTCTAATTCTGTCTTCCAACTACAGTCTGCTCCTGGCTTGGCACCATCTGCAAAGATGTTAAGAGGTGGTTTTTTGTCTATCCCATCACCTGGTTTGCAGAGCAGCAACTCAGCAGAGACTTTCACAGACCTTGGCTAAGACACTGGGTGTGGTAAAACTAGTCCAGCACCCACCAGATTGGTTTATCGAGCACCTGAATCCCTAATTTGCATTAATAATAATAATAATAAAAAAGTGAGACTGACAAATAACCAGAGTTAAGATGTTATCAAGAAGATGCCCCATATTGGTTGCAGTTTGCATCTTTTTTTTTTTAAATCAAGAAAATAATACTGAGCCAATAACATTCACAGGTGGCCCACTAACACTTACTGTTGTCAATATTAAGTTACTTAAATTTAGATCTAAGTTGCAATAAAAATACAACCTTAATCTACAAGCAAATGCAAAATTACTGTAGGACAAGAAGGGCTATAGCACTAGTAGACTTGCTCAAACAAGGAGAGACGCGTGAGCTGATGCCTGGGGGCAATTTATTCAGTGACTTCAACCCCTGTTCTGTTCATGAATTCAATAGGACTTTTTTATTTCTTTGAATTTATCCTTTATTTAGAATTATTATTAATTATATGGCCATGCTCAGTCTCCAGGTTGCTTGCAAACTATTTGCCATCATACCAAGATATTATGTTCATTAATCAGATTACTTACTCAGCTAATCCACATCCTTTTCAGTCTACAAGCCTACAGCAATTTCTAGGTGGTTACTGCATTAAAGATCATGCAAATGTGTGTCATGACATTTTTATCTCTCTCAGCTGAGCATTTTGGAAATCAAGAACTTGTTCACATGACTAAGTTCAGAAAATATTAATCAGAATCTGCATGCAAACTAAATAGGAGAATTCTTAACCCATTTTCACTTTCAAAAAGATATTAAATCTGATAAATTAATTCATGAATCTTTCAAGACAGTAGGTACATATGATGAATACTGCATAGAAATAATTACTCAGGATATAGAGAATACAGGGCTCCGTTACCTACACAAGAGAGTTTCTTCATGTCAGTGTACATGAACAGGGTAACATTTAAAAATCAGTCAAATACTACCCGTAATCATTTTTTTTTCCAGTATAGACCTCTATTTTACCATACAGCGCTTAAACTGTATTTAACATCATCTTTCGGGTGACATTTCTCTTGCCTACACAGGATATTGTTTAAACATGCCAGACACAGCACGCATACAATTTTTGGTGACAAGTCCACACTTGAGGTGACAATACTGGCAAGTGTGCTGCCAACATGAGTTTACCAAGTTAGTAGCAAAAAATTCAGATAAAGTACAACTAAAATGCAAGCGGAGCAACACTTTGATTCGTCTCTTGCTGCTCATTTCTCATGTGTCAAATCGATCACATTTTAAAACAAACTTCCAGAAGGAAGGCTACTAGAAAAATGGCACAAAAGGCATTTGTAAAGATCTTGCTTCTCTTTTTTGTGTTAAGAAGAACATAAAAATGGCTTTTTCAAGAGCTCTAACAGGAAGATTGCATTGAAAGTTAGATATTTGATGTGTGCAGTAAAAAGGCCTTTAGTATTACAAAAGTAGTCTCCTTAATCCAAAGTTCAAATACCTATTTTAAAGGCATTCGGCATTATATTTAAACAAAGCTTATGCAATGCCTGCAGCTGCAAATTGCAGGGAACAAATGCAAATCACAAGAGTTCACGCTGCAGGCTCTGAAAAGTCATCAAAGCCTCCAAGTACTTTTAAAGAATAATGTACAAAATGCCACCAGACCTCACAAGCTACCCTGCAGGAATCTGTTGCTTTCTACCTGATAGAGCAGTGAAGTTAAGAACTTCAATCCTTTCTTCTTCCAGAACCTCTATCAAAATGCAAACGATACACAGCAGACACACAACAAGAAAAAAAATGGTTTTATTTTTAATAAATCTTAAGTCTTTTTAAAGAGTTTAAAACTTAAAAATTATAGCACAAATCACATCTATGCAATGCTGCTAAAGATGGCTCCATTAATAGAAAGGTGGTCTGGTAGCAGAAATTGTAATGGCCCAAATTGCTACGTAACAATCACTAGGAGATATTCCTCAACTGCTGCAACTTCCTATACTGAGTTCAACCTATCATCCAGCACAAAGCTATCCCTACTTTGCAGATATTAAAAAACNTGTAACAATCACTAAGAGATAGTCCTCAACTGCTGCAACTTCCCTACTTTGCAGATATTAAAAAACCGCAGAAAGAGGTTAAGAATTTTATATCCTTTGTTTTAATTTAATATACAGAGGGATTATGTATCTTCTCTCACATCATTTTAGATGCTCAATCATCTTATAAACTGCAATATGACCAATAAGCGAAGCCAATTTCATTTTTAACCCCTCCATTTTTCTGGTAATCAAGAAGCCAGAATAGTAGGAACGCTGAAAGCTAAACAGCCAGGTGGGATGTAAATTTGGTACTGAGAGAGATTTGATTTCAAATCTTGGAAGAGAATAAATTCACAATTGTGAAGACAGGCCTTTTCCTTTTGATGGAGTAGAAGAGTATGGATGCATTTGGTCCTCAATCATCCAAGGCATCTGCTCCTGCACAGCCTGAATATGACTGTCAGTGTCCCACCACAACTAGTCACTCTGCTGGGCCGGTTCAGGAGCTGGCACAACTCTCTACTCTCTAGGAAGCTGCTCCTGGGGCTGGGGCAGGGAGAAGCTCTGATGGAGCATCCACCCCAATTGCATCTGCCTATGGAACTTCTCCATTTGCTGCCCCTGCACCTCCAGATACACACTACTGACATTCCTAGCAGAGGCCATTCCATTCATGGCCTTCTTCATTTCAGGCCAGTCCTTGCTGTCCCAACAGCTGACCAGCAAGCTGGTCACATCTTGCAGCCCACAGCAGAGCTACCTGCATGGCAGGGACCTCCCAGGACCACCGTGGCTCAAGGGCACAGCGTGCTCAGGGGCAGAGCTTGGCTGCCAGGGGCCTCGCTCTCTCCACTCTGCTTTATCCTAGCTCTTGCCAAAGATCCTTCTGCTGATTTTCCAAACATTTTTTCTTTCATAACTTTCTTCCCACATTAAGAAAAAAAAATAATCTTAAATTATTCTCATCAGGAGACACCCACCACCCTTCATGTGCCTCAGCAGCTTCACACTGGATTGATCTTCTCTGCATGATGAGAAAACTACCATTAAGTGGTCAATCTTCACTCAGTCAAAGGGTGAGGAAAACCACCCAAACAACAAAACCTAAACCCCACCTCCCAAGCCTGGAATAGGCTGAGATCATCTTCCCTGCCTCAGGAGACTCCTGCTCATGTATTATCAAGAAAAGTACAAGGGGTCCTTCCAGTTCACTGAGGTTACTGCTAACAGGCAGATGGGTGACTGCCCACATCAAAAAGCATGCAGGGTTATTGGTGAGTTGTATTTATTTTTTTTATTAGGGAGGCAGCATATTAAAAATAGACCTTGCAGTACTAGTGAGGAAAACGGCGTTTACCTTAAGCCAGGTTCAAAATGAACAGCAGGATAAGCCACATCACAGCAAGCCAGTCTGGTAACTGCAATTCGCACTTCTTCAGGAGAGCCCTCCTCTGTATGACAAAGCAACTGCCCATTTAAATGTATAACCAGAACCTAGCAAGATACATATGGCACTTACTCACCAGAACAACACCTCTTAATTTTCTGCAGGGCCGGATGTGGACAGCCACTCATGGAGTGGAGAGAAAGCAGCTTCGCAACTCCACGGCCCTTCCCACATCCTAATTCTATTACTCATCCCCTGCGGACACTCTCAACGTTTATGTTGCCATTATTGCTATTTTCCAATGAGTTGTAGGCCTTCTGGGACTGTAAAGCATTTGGTACAGTGTAAAATTGCATTGTACTTAATATTGCTGCAATACACATGGGACTTCTGATTTTGTTTTTAGTAAATTGATTAATAAAAATGGGTACAGCTAAGAAAATGCCTGGCTAAGTGCTATTTAAAAAACTTTCACTGATGCAGCACATTAATTCTCTGCATGATTCACGTGCAACATCTACTCTGCAGCAGCATTAAAGATGCTCCTCTCAGTAAAAACTTTCCTACGATAAGGTATACTTGCTTTTTAATTGGGCATGCCCGGGAGCTGAGCGCACAGCATGTGTGTGGGAAAGATGGGACCCAGCCCTGGGAACAAAAAAAGGCTGAGTAAGACAAGATCAATGCTGTGAGCATACAACAAAGCAGATTTGGCTTTGTCAGGGAACATGACTTCCCTGCAATTCCCAGTGCCCCTGCTAATTTCAAACTCAGGTCACCATCTTGAGCGTGCAATAGGAGGCTGTCACCTGAAGTGAGGAGAAACACATACTGTATAGCACGCCTAGGCCCAAAACAGTCAATCACTAAGGTCAAAGGCAATCATGTTCGGCAGCCTACATATAGAAAGACAGCAACTACAGTTGGGAAGGAGAAGATGGGGCTTGGATGTTTGTAAAAGCCTTGCTTACAGCCCTGGAAAGCAAATCTTGTCCCGCTTTGCACCACATACACAGGTGCCTGGAACACGGCCTGCTAGTCCAGGCTTTTGTCCTCAAATCTCTTTCAGGCCACCTTCATAGCTTTTGTTTTACACAGCACTGCCTGGCACCCCTACTGTGACCAAGCTCAGTCCTCATTACAGCACCGTCTATAAACGTGACCTAATTTTTATGCCTGAACATCAACCTCTTGGACCTCTGCCTCTCCACAAGACGTGCTGGGGCAGGATCTCATACAGCTGCAGCTAAAAACCTAGTAGTCAGCCATTGCATAGAGGTAGCTCAAACAAATATGGTAATCAGTTCATCAGTATGTTGAATGCAGGTGCATGCAAGCATAAAGAAGCTAAAACCAGTTTCATCAGCCATCAAGCAGCTTGAAAACCGTCTGCAATTCTGTATTACCATCAACCAGTTTTCTGGGATGGGGTATGAAACAGCACAGGCAGCAAGAGTACAGTGAAAATACTCTGGAGCACAGTCTGAATCACCACAAATCTATTCTGATACATTAAAGTACTGCAAAATTACCCCAGATTCCAACAAGAGGGAAAATTGCTGGACCAGTTCCCTAGCCATGTCAAAACAGGGTAGAAGCAATCAAACCTGTGCCTATGAATTACCCAGAAAGACATTCAATATCAGGTATCTGTAGCTGCATTTTGAAAATAGTAATGACAACTGCAGTTACCTGCAACTTACATTTAAGGTTATACACTTTTAAGTGTGGACAATATCATAAACCACTTATCAGTAGGCTTCTCAAAGCTCATGATCTTCGAGCTGAAGGGAGCAATTAAAAGCAGCAGCATATTTTATCAAGGCAGCCGGAAAAGGCTGACACATTTATGACTCTCAGCCCCTTCTTGCGGTCTGAAAGCATTTTGCGTAAACTTTACCTCAGTTTGGGCAGGCTTAAGACTGAAACTGCCTACATGCACAAGTCTGTACTCCACACCATGCGTGGGCTAGGCCCCCCATCTCCCCAGCTACAGCTTGTGGTCAGTCCAGTCTTACACAGCTTTTTACAGCTCCCAAATGCCTGCACACGTGGGGCTCAAAAGCACACAGTAGTGCCTCAAACAGATTTGAGGGACAGAATAGTGCCGTTCCCCAAGCCTTTCAGGCTTACTGTCTTCTACAGTTAGCAAACCCAAACCTTGCCCATTTTGTCACCTCCCACGCACACAGGGGCCAGGCCGAGCCCGTAGCCGCCACTACGCGCCGCTGAGCCACAGCCAGGCCTCCGAGAAGGGGCCCGGGTTACCGCAGACGAGGGGGGAGAGGAAGCAGTGAGAAGGCAGGCTGCTTCCTACCAACTTCGCCCCAGTTGCTAAAGCACCGGCCTTACAGGCCCGCGGTGAAAACCTTTGCGAGTGGAGGCCAAACCACCCTGACCGACCACTATTCGTTAACCGCCTCCCTGACACTCGCTGGTAGCGGGTGGATGTTCGGTTCGGGTCGGGTCGGGTCNAGCGGGGAAGGCGGGGCGGCGGTTACCTGCAGCTGAGGCGCCGTGGCCGTGCCGGCCGTCTCTGGCCTCTCCGCGGCACCGGGACTGCTGCTGCTGCTTCCTGTCTGTCTTCCCGTCGCAAGCCCTGCCCGCGGCTGGGCTGGAAGCTGCCGATCCCCAGGGAAGGGATGGGATGGGATAGGCGCCTGCTGCTGAGCCGGGGGCTTCCAGTGGCCCTCGGGCGGGCGGCTTCTTTCCAGGCGTTTGAGCACCGAGTTTCCGGTGTGTTCTTTCATCCCCCTGTAGTGCGGAGGTTGTGTACCCCCCCGTGTGTGCAGCTACACCCGCAGTATAGCTCTCACGCCTTCTCCAGTGAGGCGTGTAAGAAGCAATGCTTAACCGAGGTTCAATTAAAGCTGTGTTTAAAATCACTAAACTTCCAGCCTTCCTCTTGCTGATGCTTTCTGACCAAACTGTCTTGCAGTTGTCAGCTTTTTTCCAAGCTTGCCTTCAGTAGCTTGCTTTGCACCTCACATTATGGCATACCCGAGATCCGAACGTACACCTCTGTATGCATAAACCTGAACCTCTGACTGATGTTGGTTTTCATTTGAGGTAGTTGATGGGTCATGGAGGGAGAGACCAGCGCTCGAACAAGCAGAAGTTAACAGCTGCTGGTTCTAATACACTTTTGCAGTATGGCCTTCTCTCAGTTCAACTAAATGGACTTAGGAGTTAAATGTAGAATGAAGATGTAACCTCAGAGTCTGAGTTTTAGGGAACAGGGGGAGGGCAGGGAAAAGGCCTTTTAGTGTGTACATCCTAACATCCTACCCCAGTTGCAGCAGGTAGTGCAGCCTTTATTTCTGCATGGTGTGACACACCGGTGCAGCTCCACAGACCCATCCCCAGCTGATGACGGTCTGCCCTGTGATCATAAGGTAGCACCTCATGTGCCAAAACTAAGCCCCAAAAGTGGTTCAGAGTCAGTGTGTATATGACATCTGTATAGCCTTTAGATGCAATATGTCTTTAATTAACTCTTTTAGAAATATTTCAGTAGCTGAAGCGGTCAAAAATGGTTGGAAAAAAAATGTTGTCTTCCCCTCCCCCCTAGTGATTTTTCTCAATAATATTTCATGAACTAGAATAGTAACATAGCTACAAAGTATGCATTACTGCCAGGTGGGTAGCTTATTTTCATGATGGTAACACTTCTGCATTTTTCATCAGATCATCTCCCCAGACAATTAAAAGCTATTCTGCACAGGCCAGAGTGCAGCCACAAACCCTTCCTCATTTTGAGTGATGCTCTTGTAGCACTTGTTTTCACCCTGTGGCAATTACGTAGTTTCTTTTCCTTTCTGGTGGGCGTATCCCTAGGAGAGGGAGCAAGAACCGTAGTGTTTAATGTAGCTGATAACTTGCACTGCAAATGTGAAAAGTTACGGCCTGGCATGATCACATTTGACAATTCTTTCAAGGTCGCTACAGATAACAGTCTGGATTTTCCAGCATGGAGAGGACTGCTCTCTGCATGTGTGCACGTGTGTGTGTGGATGTGGATGCAGATATAAAACATTATATACTTACATGTAATTTAAATGCATATAAAATCTTATACATTTAAAAAAACTTCCCCAACCCTTCAACCCCTAAAACTGTTTTCTGAAGCTCACACCAAACCTAAGCCTGTGGACAGTTTCCAGTATTATGAGACAATCCATGATTTCATACTCAAAGTGGGTTTTGATACCACGTGATAAACAATTTTTGCAATTCTTCTCACAAGTGATTTCAGTGAAGAAAGGAGTAATTTCTCAACATTATGTCCAATTCAGTGTACGTATTCACTGACTTCAGCAGTACAGATCAATCCCAGAAGGAAAAGAGAAAAAATGAGTCTCAGGAAATGTGTAACCTCAGGATTCAGACAAGAAACAGCTCGTTGATCTTCTAGCAATTACATTCATTGTTGCTGACTAGATCTGGAGTGAGCCAGTTCAAACAGAAATTAAATGGGGGCTTTGCATTTTTGGAGTTAGAAACATTGATCATTGGGCACTTTCTTCTGCAGTGCCTTATTTAATCTTGATCTCCAAAAGTCCTTATAAAGTCCTTAGTTAATTGCTGAGTAATCTACTTTTTCTGGTTAAGGAAAACCTGTGACACAATGAAATGCTCAATAATTCTAGTCTGCTGAGCTATTCAGAATATAGCCAGTCAACAAGCCCTTAACGCTCTATTTTATAATTCATTCAATCTGTATGTGCCTAAGCAAATAAGGGACTAGGTCATCCATGGATTTAAAATATCTTTTTCTGAATAGAAAGAGTGGTCAGTCAGTGGAATGGGCTGCCCAGGGAGGTGGTGGAGTCACCATCCCTGACTGTGTTTAAGAGTAGATTAGATGTGGTGTTAAGAGTAGATATATCAAGTATCCGGTCATTGTGGGATATTTATTTTATTTTATTTTAATTTTTAACTCCAAACAAGTAATGGTCATCTGTCAGTTTGATAGGTTAATACCTTTGATACACACCACTTTTAGCACAGGTGTGGAGGTGGCATTTGTTACTGCTCTGACTGTTCACTTTCCTAATTAACCCTTTTTTAACAGCCTTTTACAGGCTGTTTTCAGCCTTTCAGAGGACATGTGTTTCTGGCTGTAGCTCAGCGAGAACTGGTTTCTATTCTAAGTAAACTGACATTTTGAAAGTGAGATAATGAATTATTTCCTTGGTTAATTAGCAAACCATAAGTAAGAGAGTCCCTACTGAGAGGTTTGTAACTTCTTGCAGGGGTCAATTTAGGATCTGGGGACTCTCCATTCTATTACTAGTAACTTCTGCTGAGAACCTTGTGCCTGGCCTACATGAAAATACGCATCACTTTATGCCAGCTGTGAACTTACCCACATCTGTGATTCCATCACTGCGAAATTAAACAAAAAGGGGTTTCTGTAAGCTCCACAAATCACACAGTTTGTTTTTCTTGCACGTGCTTTCTGTCACAAGTAGCTATCAGTGCTGGTGCTGAAAGACACGCTGGCCTGGTAAAACTGTAGATTCAAAATTGTGTTTATTTTTTTATATAACAAATTTGCCTATGTATAGCAATGTAATCAACTAGTTTGAGTAACTGTGTATCTTACAAGAAGGCACAATTATCACACAGCATACAGATTTTTATAAGCTCAATTTTGATTATGTTTCTCCAACATATGAATTGCTACTTTCTCTAAGATACAGTTTAGGAACATTACCAAAAAACATCATCTTCATCATCTGTATGAGTTACAACCCAAAGGTATTGAGTCATGTTTGTTTTGGAAGCACGTTGCACATAGGGCTTGTCAGTCATGTCTACAGAAGGAGACACATGCTTTTTGGATATAATGCCTGCATTTACCAAATGTAAAATTAAAAGTGAGATTACAGGAAAGCATGATTGCAAATTGATTACATCATTTTTATTAGCCTTACACAATTATTCCTCCCATGCAGTTGTGCTACTGAAAAACACCACAGTCTTTGCTGCAGCAGCAGATTTTGCATGTTGAGTTTATTATGTATGTTAAATGGTGATATTCATGTGTCAAAACCACTTGTGTTTAGTGGTTTACACAGCGCCATTGAGTTAGATGTCCTTGCCCAGTGATTCCCGATAGCTGCTGCACTGGTTCAGCCCCGTTGCTGACTCTTGTGCAGACTTGTCTCCAGGTGCCCTATCTTTCTGATTACTGTCACTTGATCTGGGATAGAATCTGTGACGCTGACCTTAAAATGCCACCAGTTCCTCTACTTTAACGTTCACACCATTATTTTTATAGATGACACAGCAACAGGAGGCTTTTAAAAGTATATATTCTGCGTAAAGATGTAACTGATGAAACAAAATGCCTGTGACATTTAGCAAGTTTAAAAGAGAGAATAAGAGAATGATTTAGACAAAAAAAAAGTAGAATTGTCTGATTTTGTCAGAAGACAAAGAGATAAAATATGCTAGATATTATGGTAAATGCATATATGCTTATATTATTTGTGAAACGGCTTCATACATGCGTGATGAAGTAAAGTAAATACCTTACTTTGGGAAATGAATCATGGTTCATCTTCCATGTTGTATTGATGTAGACTGCCTTGTAAACTACAGATGTGCAGAGAGAATGCTTTTTGCTTCCTTTCTCCCCATCGTTGTAGCAGCAGCTCAGTACCATTTAGAAAATACAGCCTCAGCTTCCTCTCTGCAATGGTATTTAGCAGTTAAATTATTAAATATATTGATTTTATCTCTAATTGTGAACATTGCAGCAGTGCTACTGGCAACCGTCTTTTTTTGTAACTAGATCTTGTTTGGATACTTTCTGTTTACACTTTCTGTATTTCTTGTTCTTGCTTAAAACCAGAATCTATACAACAATATTAAAAAATACAAAAGTCAAAACGATTTAAAGTTATCATCCTCTGAAATAAGCACAGCATGAAAAAAAAGACTCTGATATGCTTAGAACTCCATTTTTATTTTAAATGTAACTGAAAAATGGTGTTTTATAGTCACAATCTGTCAGCTAAAGACAGAGAGCTTACCCTAGTACATAAATACCATGGAACTGGACTCTAAACCATCAGTAAATTTGATCAATTCTCCTGTTCTGCTATTTTACTAAGCCTATAATTGTAAGTAGAAAACTATCAAATCAATTTTAAAAGAACTTTGTTTTAAAGAGTCCATTTGATCTAGCTGTAATTTCATGAAAAATGAGGTTAGGGAGAGTGAGTTTAACTGGTGAGTTCCACTACAGGTACTGAGCTGAATTGCTCACCATATTCTGGGACAAGTACCTCCTCTAGGACATCACAGTATAGTAACTTTCTGAGCTGAAAATAAAAATTACCTACTTACAAATTTAGACTTACAGACTTACTCCATTCAATACAATAAACTTTCTCTACTTATTCGAATGCTATTCCATATAAGACTGTCTGTAACAGAAAAGTATGATACTCCTTTGTAGTCAGAAATGTGCTAAACAAGTTGCATTTCTACCAATCCTGTTGCCCTGAAAGAGACAGAAAGACCCTGATACTGCATGACAGTAGGGAGATGTGTGTATTTTCCAGTTTATTGAAAAGGTGTCAGGTTGTTATGCTTTAAATGACACTTGTTTATTTTACCATCTCTCAGCCCTTAAGGTTATGACAGTAACTGAGAACACATTAATTTCACCAATGAAGCCATGCCAATTTAAAAACACTGCTTGCCTGGAACAGTATCTTTAAATGATGTAATGTGGTCCCAGGGGATGTTAACTCAAACCTGTATTAAATGTATTTAAGTCACACTTTCATTAGCTAAAGCATAGGTTGTTTTTTGCTAGTTACTGGTAGGAGCTGCTGAGATGAGCCACTTGCACACTTACTCACAACCCTACCCATGAGTCTTGGCTCTTAAATAAATAACAGCCATTTTAAAACAAATTGGCATGTCTTAACAAGAGTTTTAGCAAGTAGTGTTTAAATTGGGGTAGCTATCCCACGGGTAGGTAACATACTCCAGTATCATGCTGCAGGTCACCAGACCACAGCGCACTGAAAGTCCCCCAGATTTGGAGTTCTCTGTAGGGAGCACTCAGAGGGTCACTGCTTACATCTCTTAATCCTTTCAAACATATGACCACAAAGATGCTTTCTGCAACAAAGCAGAGAGTCAACAGCTGAAATATTAAGCATCTCTTCTTATCAGGGGTTTTTGTACTCTTCCCCCCCAAAATAGCTTATTTTCAGGCAGTCCACTAATGAGAACCAGGAGAATCCTGAGGTAGTAGTTTTTGTCATTTGCACATTTGAAGTCACGTCTGTTAAAGAACCAGAATCCCTCCCATCCCTGATGGGGAAAAATTATAATTCAAAGACAATCAACAGATTTTCTAGGGAAATCTGGCAAAAGTTATGAGTGTTTTAAGTTTAGCTTTATTTTAAAAAAGGAAATTGCTTTTGTAGAGCAATCTAGATTAAAAGGGAAACTGTCAAAACTGAGAGCTAAGAATTGACTTTCTTTGACATTTATCACACATTGCAGGCTTCAGACGATCATAAAAGTATGTGAATTTTCAAAACAGTCTATGCCAGTCTCCGAGAATTACCAACCCCCCCAACCCAATGTGATTGGATTTTAAATTCAGAGTAAACACAGATGTGTTATGTTGTAGAAAGGCAAAAGCATATGTATATTGACTTTTACTATGGGCGTCAGTACGCTGGTGTCATGGCTTTTTTACCCTCCTGCCCTTATCCTAGCAGAGAATTTTAATTTTTCCGTTAGCTAACAGAAAGTGGAGAGTCTTAAAATGATCATGCTTCATTTCAGGATTCCTAATAAATATGCAAGAAGTTTAGGAGAGATATTAAAGACGGTGCACTGCTTCTATCATAAGGAGATAAAATAGGCCAGGTTATTTTTTGAAAGAGAAAGCAACCTAAACCACTACAAGCATCTACTTCAGCGTGATACTTTGTTTGAGAGGCAGTGCTCCTAAAAAGCCATCTCAGAATCCATTTAGTGCATTAAAAGGTTCATATTAACAAAAGAAATCTTGGGGTAACTTAACTGTCTAGTTATTGCAGAATTAAAGAGGTGTCAGACTGTTTTTCACACAATGCTTATGTTAGTTAATAACTTCAGTTACTGCTTTAGCAAACTATTAATAGCTATACAAATGTATTTGTTTTGGATTAGAAAGCCTAATAGAAATATTAATTTGGTAGTCTCAAAGCGCTTTGAACACATTTTTTAAGCATTCCAAGAAAACAGAATGGAGACATTGGCTGTTTATTTAGACCTCCAGAAACCCATAAAAGTTGTGACATCCTGTGTTGTGAAATATTCATGGCCCTTACAGCAGAATTTATGTCTTGTCTCACCTGCAACTCCCAAGAAGCACGGTTAGGGGCAAGCTATTAGCTTCTTATGCTCAAAAGGGAAAGAGTCCCAGTCTCCTCCCATCTTCTTCACTCTTGCCCACCTCCACAAGGCTCAGTTGGCTGCTCCTGCTGCCCGCATCGTGCCAGCTCTGGTACTTACCAGGCCTGATCAGCCACTAATAAGCAGTCATCAATCAAGAAGACTAACTTGCTAAACCTTGCCTCTCTCCCAGGGGACTGCATTGTCTCCTGCTGCATTGGTGAACCGGGCTGATTCACAGTGAGGTCTAACAGGTGTTGGAGGTAGCACAAGGAAGAAGCAGGACCACGTACAAGGAAAACCACTTTCCCGCTACAAGCGAGATGTTTCATGAGCTTAGATACTCAAACAAACTAAATGAACAATGAAGCAGGTCAAGATCTGATTCATTAGATTGCCTGTGGCAAGACCTGGAGAGTAACAGCTTCAGCTTTCGTAGTGCTCATCTGTCAGTCTCTTAAGTACTTTAGAACTGATTCTACAAACTCCAGGAAGCTATGTGAGATGCCACCAAAATAAGCTAGCAGGAAATACTAAGGACTGTAGTGTATGTAGTCCTAATTCTACATCAGTAGATGTAGTGTATGTAGTCCTAATTCTACATCACCCTGAAGAAAGAGGCAACTCTTTCCATTTGGGATTGAGAACCACAAACTTCTGCCTTTCTGTAAGCAAATATTAATTCCTTTCTTTAAAAAGAAGTCACACGGCGCTGGTAATGGCTTTTTATATCACAGGTCCTTACAAGTGCTTGCTCTGTCCTCCACTTGAAGTTAGTCCTGTTCCTGCTGCTGCCAGAGAGGATTCAAATCCTCTTTTTCCTGATGCACACCCTAACCACTGGGCTGGAAGCCAGTCTGGTGTGATAGGAGGGGAGCATGGAAACGTTTTCTCCTCTACAGCTGAGGATGGAGGTTCTGTCTGTTCCAATGAGAATGACTCCATAGTCTGGCATTGAACACGGTTGTCAGAATGGTCTGCTTATGTACTTTAGGTATTTATTTTTGTTACATATTTTGTTTAATTGTAATGCAAAATCCCCAGTTGTACAAAGGATCAGAAATGTTTTCCTCCCAAAACTAGCCAAAAGGCTATATAGTCATGCCATCTAATAACGTGCATTTATGTTGTAATAAAAATGCATCACTGTTAATTCAAAACAAAATTGAAATGGATAGAAGGAAACAATTTTGCGAGTAACGTGTAATTAAACTGTCGAGTCCATCATTCTGGGAGGGGTGAATATCTGTAGTTACATGGTTTGTAGTCATCCTGCCCCAGGACTGATTCAAGAAATAAAAATTCTCCTTGCTGCTTACAAGATCCTGCTGTGGGTAAGGAGCATTTTGAGCAACTACAAAAAATCCTTCTGTAAAGCATTGCAGGCCATTGCCAGGATTTACCACATGAAGACAGACTTCCAGTATCATACCTGTCCTATTATCATTAATTATATAGAGGAAAACAGTTTGTTGTATATCATATCTCCTTATTTTTCATTAAACAGACAAAATACCGCACTTCCCTGTGTTTCTGCATACAACATGCCTCATATGTGAATTACACAAAATCTGACATAATTTCAAAAGCTGCCTCGCTTTGCAAATACCCACAGACCTAGAGGTGAAAGCTTCCACACAGTTTTATTCTGTCCTTGCAGCGTTGGCAAGCTTGTAGCACCACTTACCCCTGCGTTCATGAGGATGCAATGTGCTTATCACAGCACCTCACTGCTTCCTCAGATTTATGCTTTTATGGCTTTGTGAAAGAAGGAGAAGGGCAGAAAAGGCTGAGGTGCCCATGATAGTTTCTGCATAAACGAAACAAGGTGTATAGGTATGTATAGGTATGCATAGTGTCACTTAGGGGGTACAGCTAGAAAAAGCAAACAAGCCTTCAAGTGTACAAGCCTTTTTTCGAATCTGAAAATGAAACAATTCCCAAGCTAAATACCAAACAACTGCTTATAGTTTGGTTAGGTATCTATCAAGTAGACCATCTTTGAAGAAAAGGTTAGCGGCATCCCAGGACTACAGAGGCTGTTAATCAGGGAAGGGAGGGAGGACTATGAAAGTTCTAATTAACTAGGAAAAAGGAGGAGGGCGTTAAAACCCTGTAGGAAACTGCATCAAAGTTGTGTGCCATAGAAAGTCTTTGTGAGTCAGTGGTCTGTTGGTGTGCAGTCCATCCAGAAGCTTGTCTTCCTTTTCCAGAGAAGAGGGTACATTTAATAAAAGGTGCCCCCTGTGCCTAGAAACTTAGTTATGTTTATGCCCTGAAACCATTAGGACTACAGCAAAATATTGCTGAAATAGAACACGTAGAACTTAGGACAGTAATTACTGTGAGTTATGTGACTGCTCATGACCAAAGAGCTTTTTGTTAATAAAACCAGTATTTTAGGTGATATTGATTTCTAACTAGGGAGATGGAGAGTTGCCCAGAGAATGGTGGAATCTGACCTTGGAGGTGTTCAAGGTGTTCAAGACCTGCTTGGACAAAGCCCTAAGCAGCCTGGTCCAAGGTCAGTTTTGACCCTGCTTTGAGCAGAAGGTGGGCTAGTGAGAGCTGGAAGCAGCCTCAACAGTTCAGTTTTCCTGTGTCTCATTTCAGAAGTCTGGCTTATGTCTACTTTTCCCCATAGGGGATTAATGAAGCCCAAAATTTAATGACTACATTTAGGCAGTATTCATTCTCCCTAATACTGCAACAATGGTTACGTTTCAGTAGAACTGTTTTTCCCTGGGAGGAACGTCACAAAGTTCTCACAGTAAAATTAGCTCTTCGAATCAACAAACTGAAATAGGAAAAGGCCATTTTTCCTTGACATGCACAGCGTGTTCAGACTCCTCAAACCAAAGTTAGCTGAAAAGTCATTCTCTCAGTTGATTTTTTTCCTTATTTTTTGTTAAACCTAGTCATTGCAGCCAGTATTGCCTTTTGTTGCAGCCATGGAATTGCCCTTTTTACCCTCCTCCTTTCCATCTGTTCAAAAGGTATTTGCTACATAATTAATTTGGGAAACTTTTTCAAGTATCCTGTTAAACTCACCACAAAATATTAAATACTATGTTTCCCTCTCACCTACAATCATGTAGACTTTTAATAGTTCTGTTCTGTTTGAAGTCCAGGAAAAAAAGGCAGTCAGGATACAAGTTTATATGCAGAACACTGAACTGTCTGGCGCTTTTCAGATGTGCTGATTTACTCATGTTCAGTATGTAGTATCAGGGTGAAGTGTATGGCCACAGAACTCACATAGTTGAGTAAACAGCCACCTATTTGTACAAATGTTTCTGCAGAAATATTTCTGAAATTTGCTTTGAAATGAACGTCACTACACAACTGTCTCCTCCCTTTTCCTCCTTAGCAGCCTGCAGTAGATACTTGTATCGCCCTATTTTAATCTAAATTAGAGTTTGCCATATGTTTATTTTGGTTCAGTCATCTGGGTTTTCTTCATTACCCAGTTAAATGCAGGTATCCATGAGATAATGCACCTAAAATTTTGCTCAGTACAGGAGACCTGGTGTGCTATTCAAAGGAGGAATGGTTGGTGTGGAATTGCTAGGTGAAGGGAAGTGGATACAGTATTCAGGGCGTGTACAGCCATATTTTTCTTTCGTCCCATAATATGAGGCAAACAATAAAGATTCCATTTATAGTCTGAAGATTTTTAGAAACTAAGACATAGTTTCTTTTCTTTTCCTCTTAAAGACCTTTGGAGCGTCTGATACAATTCCTACTCTGTGATATAGAATCATGGAATCATTTAGGTTGGAAGAGACCCTTGGGACCATCGAGTCCAACCATCAGCCCTACTCTACAAGTTCTCCCCTACACCATATCCCTCAACACCACATCTAATCTACTCTTAAACACACTTTTTGGAGATTCATGCAAAGAATATTTTTATTCTCAGTTGCTGTGGAAATGGAATGTTCCACTCATCACTGTACCTAAGGTTTGTTTTTCTGACACTGTGTTTGGGTACAACAGTCTTAAGTACCTGTGCACAAATGGAAGCACCTTCTTCTGAATAACTTTAGACTGCAGTGCTAAGCCTTTGCAGTCCGACTGCTCATATTTACTAATGCATCATGGCATCAGCAGGTGCAATTAGCAGAAATGTAACAGAAATAGAATTTTTATCTACTTAAAGTAACAGTTAAGACAGACAAAAGTGGTAAAGTGTGCAAAAATTACGGAAAATGCAAAAGTTTTGTTTTCTGTATTGGTTTACCAGTTAGTGCA